>PVKS010003649.1:69827-101477 GCA_004027875.1 Aplodontia rufa
GGGTCCTATATTTTTCCTAAAACACCCAAGTACAGTGACATAATTCTTATACCTATGAAGAACATTTTTAAATATACATGATGATAGTATATTCAGTGACATATATATAAATGCTTGGAATGTACCTTGTCTTATCTCAGTTCCAACATTTCCCCTTCTCCCTATCATCCCATGTTATTTTTTGATATATTTGACAATAGGTCTAAACATTCACGTTTTTGTAAAGGTATTGTTCTCTCTAATAGCAGAGTAAAACTCCATTGTGTGTGTGTGTGTGTGTGTGTGTGTGTGTATCACAAATTTTTAATCCATTCATCCAGCAAGGGGTATCTGGGTTGGTTCCATAGTTTAGCTATTATAAATTGAGCTACTGTAAACATTGATGTAACTATGTCTCTGTAGTATGCCAATCAGACTCTTTAGGGAAGATACCCAGGAATTGGATGCCTGGGTCATAAGTTAGCTCCATTCCCAGTTCTTTGAAGAGTCCCACACTGCTTTCCACAGTGGAAGTACAAGCTTGTACTCCCACCAGCAGTGTGTTAGTGCTCCTTTCTCCCCACAACCCCTCCAGCACTGCTATTGCTTACATTCTGCATTTTCAACACTCTGACTGGAGTGAGGGGGAATCTCAGGGAAGTTTTGATTTGCATTTCTCTGATTGCTAGTGATGTAGAACATATTCTCATATATTTATTGGCTTTCTGGACTTCCTCTGTTAAGAAGTTTCTCTTTAGTTCTCTAGCCCATTTACTGATTGGATTATTTATGGTTTTGGTGTTCCGGTTTTTTTTTTTCATTCATTGTATATTCTGGATATTAGTCCCCTGTCAGAGGCATACTAAGCAATGATTTTTTCCCCCCATTCTGTAGGTTCTCTCTTGATACACTTGACTAGTTCTTTAGCTGAGCAGAAGCTTTTCAGTTTAATGACATCTCACTCATTGATTTTTGGCTTTAATTCTCGAGCTATGGGAGTCTTGTTAAAGAAAGAAGGGCAGACAATAATGTTGTAGAGTTTTGATCCTACATTTTCTTCTAGCAATTGTATACTAGCTGGTTCAATTCCTAATTATTTCATCCATTTTGATTAGATTTTTGTGCATTGTGAGAGATAAGTATCTAATTTCAGTTGTCTGCATATAGCTGTCCAGTTTTTCCAGCATGGTTTGTTGAACACGCTGTCTTTCCTCCACAATATATTTTTGCTCCCATATTAAATATAAGATGGGTAAAGCCTAGTGCATTTGTCTCAGTATCTTCTATTCTGTTTCATTGGTCTTCATGTCTGTTTTGATACCAATATCACACTGTTTTTGTTACTATAGTCTAATAGTATAATTTCTCATCATGCATTGTGGCACATCCTGTTTCATCTTTCTTGCTTAGCAATGTTTTGGCTATTCTGGGTTACTTGTTATTCCAAATGAAATTGAGAATTACTTTTTCTATAACCATGAAGAATGTCATTGGTATATGATGGGGATTACATTGAATCTGTACAGGGCTTTCAGCAGTATTGATTCTGCCTACCCAAAAACAAGAAATATTTTCCCATCTTCTCAGGATCTTCAATTTCTTTTTCTAATGCTTGATAGTTTGCATTGTAGAGGTCCTTTATATCTTTTGTTAGATTAATGCTGAAGTATTTTATTCTTTTTGAGGTTATTGCGAATGGGATGGATTTCCTGATTTCTTCTTCATTGGATTGCTACTGGAGTATAGGAAGGATATTAATTTATGAATGTTTATCTTGTAACCAGCCACTTTGCTGGATTAAATGTTTCCAAGCATTATCAGATTTCCATTAAGGCCCTTCATAAGGATGAATAAAGAGTATGTTCAGTTACTGTAAGAATATTCCAAATTACCAAAATAAAAAACAAGAATCAAAGAACAAATAAACAAAATTTTAAAAAGGAAAGAAAAAATGTGGAGAGAGAAACAGAGGGAGAGATTGGGGGAATGATGTTTGGGAAAGGGTATGTGTTAGAAGAATAAAGTGGCTATTGCCAGAGAAGAGGAAAGATGTGGGTAAGAGAAGTGGACTACTAGTGGGCTTTGTAGCCTTGACCTCAGGTGCTGTGGTGAGTACTAATATTTATAGTAAAGGAAGTGTTCAAGGGATAGGTAAGACATAAGTAAATAGAAAAAAGAAACAGGTCTACAGCAATTCTTACAACAAACAAACACACACACATAAAAAAAAAATTCAAGCTGATGTATGGACTTAAAGCAGCCCTGCTGCTCACAACAATTATCTTGGAATGTTGTCTCAGAGTCTGGTGGCTTTTTAATAGGGAGGGGCAGTCGAGGGGTTTGTCCTCAGGCAGTTATTTCACTCCCTGATCCAATTATCTCAGGTTTAACTTCCTGCAGGTTACACTGGCTCCAGGCTCTGCTTTCAGTTTCAGCTGAATTTGCCCTGAGGTCATAGGTAATGAGTGTCTCATACAAAGTTCCACCAGGCTTGCCTGTGTGCTCAAAATGGCTGCAGCCCACACCGCTGAGGGCTAGAAAAGGGAACAGTGTTCTCTCCTTCAGAACAAAGGTGCCATGGATTCTTTACACTTTAAGCACAGAGCAGAGCTTCTGTTTGCCCTCTGCCCCTTCACAGCAGAATGTAGGCTCCTGGCAGGATTGTGGTGATATCTGCCTTAGATTCCCTGCTCCATTACTGTGTCTGTTTTTCTGAAAACGCCACAGACTGACCTCCTCCTAGGTGGGAGGGGAAGTCTGCCCCCTCCTCTGCAGCAGAGATGTGGCGAGAACCTGCTATCAGCCCAAAATGGCTTTTCTAGGTGCAGTTGGTCTCTGCTTGGTTGAATGGGTCAGAGTGATTTGAATAGCATCTCGGCCACTTCTATACTGAGGGCGAGCGGTCATTGATGACTGGCTGGGTCTGAATATGTTCCTCTTTTCCATTTGCTACACGTAAGTGTCCCAGTCACTGATCTCCCACTGACCTGCACTGTGTTCAGCAAATCTTTTCAAATGTGCAGTCCTTTCAGGAAGGTAGCTATTATAAGGCCATGTGGTCCCCTGAATTCCCAAGATGGCGAACTTTCTGCTTCTCTTCCACACTTGACGGTTCCCGCCGGCGCCAAACCCCATCCAGTCAGCACCCGCCACCCTAGCCCAGGTACCCGGCATCCAAAACTGCCCAATGAATTCTTACCTCGTCACATACACCAGCCTATAAGCTCATCCTAGGCCCTATAAAAGTGTGTTCAGTTACTGAATAAAGCGGAACTTCTCCGGTGAGCTGGCAGTGCGGTGTCATCCCTGTTCTTTCAGCTATACCAGTGTTTCTTCCTTTTAGGTCACAGGGAATGCTGGGGTGTGACTTGCTTGCTGCCTGCCATTTTCCTAGATCTGAAAGCATAAAACTTAATGGTAAAGTTATATAGTCAAATTCAGAATACTCAAATATTGGAATAATGGTATTGATGCGGGGTTTTTGAGATGAGGCTGGATTCTCTGCTCCCGCTGGTGAATGGAGTTTGGGCTGCTACAGATTCCAGCAGCCAAAACAGCCTGCTTCTAGTGTTTGCAGCCATTCCCAGTTAAAACTGTGAATTTGGGCTGACTGCAGGTGTCTGCAGCCAAAAGTGTTAGCAATTCTCCAGCTAAAAGCTGGGTGTTGCAGCTCTTGGTGTGGTGGAAATTCATCCTGGGAATTCGGCGCCAATCTTCTGGGTTCTTGTCTCATGAATTTGAAGAATAAAATCCATGGACAACCACGGAAGGAGGAGTAAAAGGAGTAGGATTTATTTAGGAAGAAGAGCAGAGACTCCGCAAAGCGGAGGGGTATCTGGAAGCAGGACACCGTCTAATGGAGGTTAGGCCAGAGGTTATATAGATCTGGGGTATAAGCTTAATTAACATTCATGCAAAGCAGGCATTGAGAAATACATCAACTCCATTGGTTAAAATCTTTGTAAAACAGGCATTGAAACTGGTCAGGAACTCCATTGGTTAAAACAAAAGGTGGCAAATATTTCCTATTACCCACCTGTGACCACCCCCATCTCTTAGTTGGGATAAGAGTGAGCCTCAAGGTCTTTTTGCATTTGAAGGCCCTGAGCATGCCTGTGACCACCCCCATCTTAGTTGGGACAAAGGTGAGCCTCATGGTCTTTTTGCATTTGAAGGCCCTGAGCATGCCCTGTCAATCACTCTCTGCCTCTGCCTGCTAGCTCTTGGATTGGGGCCCTCTGTCCTGACTACCTAGCCATTTCACTGTCTCTCCTAATCTGTCTCAGTATGTAAGTTACTTATAACTCTTACAAAAGTTACAAGATACTAGTATTAAAAATAAATAAAAACAGATATGTTTTATTGGAATACAATATAAAAAGATGTAGATCATGACCTCAAAAACGTAAAATATGGGAGGGAGTGTAAAATTGTAGTTTTTATATGCAATCAAATTTAAGCTGCTATTAACTTAAAATAGACCATTGTAACTATAACATGTTTTATGTAAATCTCATGGTAACCACAACACAGAAACCTATAGCAGATACACAAATGCTGAAGAGAAAGGAAGCAAAACATACTATTATAAAAATTATCAAATCAGGGGCTGGAGCGGTGGCTCAGCAGTTTTGGCACTTGCCTGGCAAGCAGGAGGACAAGGGTTCAAACCCCGGCACCACATACACAACAAAGTGTTAGAGCAACAAAGGCCATGTGAAAAACTAAATAAAGTTGTTTCTCTCTTTCTCTGTTTCTCCCACCGTCCCTCTTTCTTTAAAAAAAAAAAAATATATATATATATTGTAAAATCAGAAAAAAGGATAATGATACTGGTGTAAATTCAGGTGGAGATATTTATTGGACTTGTTGATCTCGGGCCAATTTCACCTGCGCCGCCATGATGAGGGCGGGCATGGGAAGCAGCAGCAGGCCAGAATGGCAGGCAGGGAAAATGGCGTTGAACCTTCGCCAGGCAGCTGGTTTTGCTGGCTACCTGGAAGTTCGTGATGGGGTTAGTCCTTTAGAGACTGGCTGGTGGATCCATCAATCCATTGGAGCTTGTCCACCAGCATCCCAATTGGCTGTTCTTTTCGAGGGCAAGTTGCCCTTTGCCCTGCCCCTTAGCCAGCAGGCATGGCCTCAGTGTCTTGGCTGAAGGCAAGCCCCCAGCCAGGGTCCAAGATGCTGTGAAGTGTGGGCTACCTGAAGCCACGCCCCCAGCCGGCCTAATATATATATATATATATATATATATATATATATATATATATATCAAATCACAAAGAGAGCAAAAGAAGAAAAAAGCAAAGAATCTACAAAACATCTAGAAAATAATTACCAAAATGGCAACAGTAAACTTTTATCTACAAATAATTATCCTGGAATAAATGAATTCTCAAGTAAAAGGATAGAGTAGATGATAAAACTATATAAACTGGATAAAACTATAAAAAAACTATATAAACTGGATAAAACTATAAAAACCAACTAGCTGCCTATATCACTCACTTCAGCATTAGGTATGCACATAGGCAGAAATTTGAAGGGATTGCAAGATATTCTATGCTAATAGAATTAAAAGAGGAAGGGCAGCTACATGCGTAATCAGACAAAGGAGACTTCAAGTCAAACCACTATGGAAAGTATCAAAGAAGATCATTATATAATCATAAAAGTGACAATTCATCAAGAGGATGTAACCATTGTAAATATACGTGCACCCAACATCAGAGCACCTATATGTAAAGCAAATATTAACCAAAGGAAGAAAAATATACCAATACAGTAAGAGTGAGAGATTCTAATACCTCACTTTCAAAAATAAATTTGATCATTCATTAAAGAAAAATTTGTTTTTGTAATATTAGAGATTGAGCCCAGGAGCACTCTACCACTAAGCCACAATTCCAGTCCCTGTTATTTTAGGGTCTCAATAAATTGCTGAGGCTGGCTTTGAACTTGTGATACTCATGCCTCATTCTCATAAGTAGCTAGGATTACAGGCATGTACCACCATACCCTGCTAAAATATTGGATTTGAACAACACAGTAGACCGAAGAGATATAGCAGACCTAATAGAATATTTTATTCAGCAACAGTAGAATGCATATTATTTTCAAGTCCACGTGGAACATTGTATGAGATAGATTATATGTTAGGTCAGAAAACAAGTCTTAACAAATTTAGGAAGACTGAAATCATATCAAGCATCTTTTCCAACCAGAATTTTTGAAACTTAAAGTACATGGCAGAAGAAAAATTGGAAATTAACAAATATGTGGAAATTAAAAAATACTCCTGAACAGACATCTGGTAATAGAAAAAATTTGAAGGACAATTTAAAAATATCTTCATACAAATGAAAATGGAAAAAACATATCAAAACTTACGGGATGTAGAAAAAGTACTTCTAAGAGGAAACTTAACAGTGATGATAACTAAAGAAAAAAGAAACAACTCAAATAAACAACCTAATTTTACTCCTTAAGAAAGTGGAAAAAACAAAAAAGAATGAATTAATGTAAAGTTAGTAGAAAAAAGAAATGAAAAAGATTAGAGTATAAATAAGTAAAATAGAGAACAGAAAAACAATAAAAAGATAAAATTACAAGTTGTTCTTTTTCCTTTTCCTTTTCTTTTTGATTTGCAGTGCTGAGAATCAAAATCAGGGCTTCATTCATGGTACACCAGTGCTCTGTCACTAAACTACACTGCCATCACAATAGTTGGTTTTTGAGAGATATAAAATTGACAAACATTTAGCTAGAAAAACTACAAAAAAGAAAAGACAAAATCAGAAATGAAAGAAGAGACATTAAAACTGACACTACAGAAATACAAAAGATCATCAAAAGGTCATGAGTGTCTATTGTAAATAATTATATGCTAAAAAATGGATAAACTAGAAGAGATAAATTCTTTGAAACTTGAAAACTGAATCATCAAAAAAAATGGATATCTGAACAGAAGAATAATGAATAAGGAGATTGAATCAGTAATAAAAAAAACTTCCAAAGAAAGAAAAGCCCAGTACCTTATAGTTTTACTAGTAAATTCTACCACTTCCTTCAGAACTAAACCAATCTTTCACAAATTCTCTCAAAAATTATTGATGAAGGAATGCTTCCCAATGCTATGTACAAAGCCAGCAATGCCTTGATACTATGGCCAGATGAGAATACCATATGCAAAGGAATCTACATACTAATGCCTTTCATGATCACAGATGCAATTTTCCTCAACAAAGTGATAGCAAAGGGAATTCCAGAGTTTACTAAAAGGATCATATACCATGGTCAAATATTTATTCTTCATATATGAACAATAAATGTGATTGACCACATTAACAGAATAGAGGATAAAAATCATATGATCATCTCAATGTTTCTTTTCTTGTCTATCCTCCTTGCACTCAACATTGCTCAGCCTGTCTTCATTGCCTGATGTTTGCTCTTTGAGAGCTGAGGTTCTATTTTCTATTGTTTACTTGATATTAGTATCTTCCAATGATCTTTTTTTTTTTTTATAAAGAGAGAGGGACAGTGAGAGAGACAGAGAAAGAGAGAAACAACTTTATTTAGTTTTTCACATGGCCTTGGTTACTCCAACACTTTGTTGTGTACGTGGTGCTGGGGTTTGAACCCGGGTCCTCGTGCTTGCCAGGCAAGCGCCGAAATCGCTGAGCCACCGCTCCAGCCCCTTCCAATGATCTTTTATTTGGTTGTCTGTGTTTTTCATAGTCTCTTTTCAGAATGTCCTGTGCTTTTTCAAAATGGTCTCTCAGCTCTGAAAATTGCTCTCTTATTTCCTTCCTTATGTTTTCTTTTAATTCTTTGATTGATTTAAGAAGCAGATTGTTGATAATTTTTTCTAGGTTTTCATCTAGGACCCCAACCATGGACTCCTTGGGTGGAGAGCTGTGGGTTTGAGGTGGAGGATTGTTGCCCTTTTTCCTCATTTTCAGTTTCAGGGAGTGGGGCTTGAGATTTTTCACTGAGTAATTCACCTGGGGGCTTTGTTAATGGGTGTGAAGTTTTTGTCTGTTAGCTTATTTGGGCTGGGGTATAATTTGGATAGTACAGTTCAATGTCTGGCTCTCCAACCTGTGAATTATTATGGACCTTTACAATTTCCAGTACCTGAGGAGAAGGGGGATAGGAGTCAGTATGTATAGCCAATGTATAAAAGAGACAGGGTTGATCTGGTTACTTTGTGCCAGCGGTTACAGTATTAATTACCACCTAATAAGAGCAAACCAATTAGCAGTTTTCTTCCATGAGAGACCTCAGACTATACTTGGTTTGAAAGCAAACACCCATTTTCAAGTTTGGCATTCACTTCAGTTTTCCAATTCCTCAGTAAGTGAAGAGAGAAAGTCTAGAGTGCAAAGGGAATGTGATAAGAAGGTAGTGAGGAACTTGTGAAGTTGGAGAGAGTGCAACAAGAGAGTGAGTTGATGTAGGCTATTCTGCTAAAATAAAGAAAAGAAAGAAAGGGGAAGGTATTGGGGTAACGACTTTGAGGGAGAATGAGAGAGAGCAGAATACAACTTAGGTGTTGACAGAGGAAAGGGAAGAAGTGGGTAGCAGAGAGGCTCACTACCAGGATACTCAACAGGACAAAGAGACCATGCAGTAGTTTGCAAGATCACAGACAGTCAAAATCAAACTACAGCAATACAAATACAGCAACAAGAACCAAGAAACAAAAAAGCAACAATGCCAAACAGACAGACAAAAAAATGAAAGTAAATAAATCAAAATATAAACACACAGGAACAACAACACCAAGGGAAAAAAAGAGTTGGTAGGGTTATGGATGATTACCACTGAGGTAAAAATATACAGTGAAGGTATATGTTCATATCTGACATCTGGGTAGAGGCACTTCTAGGATGAGGTTACTGGAGTCACTGTGTTTTGCTGTTCTCAGTTGGACGTCAGATTCCCAGTAGTCCTTCCAATATTCTTCTCCTGTGGAGTTGGTGCAGACTTTCACTGCACCTGCTTCCTGTGAATATAGACTTTTTGGGCTACCTGGGTTGATCTCCTGGCCACTTTAGTATCTGCCTGCCAAACTCTTCCCCCACTTCAGCTGGGGACCCAGGAACCACTGGCAGTCTTGTGCATCCTGGAGCAGCTGCAATGGTCTCTTACTGATCCTAGGAGAGTGACCCTGAACTGATCTCTCCTGGGACAGCTGTTGTCCCAATCTTGAATGACCTGAGGCTCCCACTTATCCCCAAGAAATATTGCCTGAAGCAGTCTCAGCTCCAGTAAGCAGGGAGGTGAGAAGAAGACACCAGCCCAGCCAGACTTGTGCCTGGGGAGGTCTCAAATGCAAACTCAAGGGGTGTGGAAGGCAAGTCCCACTTGGAGTGCATAGGGCCTATGGGACTGCCTCTGTTCCCAGGTCTTGGAGCCTGAAAGCAGAGGGAAGCATTGGTCCTGGGATTCCCCTTCTGTTCATAGGTCACTAAGGCTGAAGTAATCTCTGCCTAGCCTGAGAGGACCAGGCAGTATCTGTGCTCAAAAGTTGCAGGTCCTGCAAGCTGGCTCTGCCCAGTCTGTGTAGGTCCTGTGGAACCACCTGAGATGCAGAATCCTGAAAGCCTTGGGTTTGGCATAGGTTGGGGGTGGTGGGAGAGCCTCTACTTGAGAGTTGCAGGACCAGTAGGGAGGATCCACCTGTCCCACACAGTCCCCAGGGCAGACAGTCAGAACACTGGGGTCCTGAAATGGTCAGCTGCCTGATGGTGCAGCCACTGGGGCAACCTCCGATCTGAGTCCTGGTTCTTGGAGCAACTGTTTGGATTGCCCCAGCTCACTGAGTCCAGATTGAGGGGGGTCTAAGTTGCGTGCGCTAATGCAGTTGCTGGGTTCTGTCGTGGAGTGCAGTGCAAGCCCTTCTGATATCAGAGATCTCCATTCCAATTTGTCCTTTCTTTATTTGTGTGTGCTGCTCACTCCCCTCTGTGCCAATCCAGCAGCCCACAGGCTGGGTGGTGGTCCTTGCAGCTGGAGCTGTTAGTTCTCTATTTGGATTTCCTTGTATGCTTAGTTTATCCATGCCTCTGCATCTCTAAATTTCCTTGCTTGAATACCAATGAATTTAGGCAAAATTTTGCTTTTCACTTACCTTACAGAAAGGCACTTGTCCCACCATTGGTGTCCTGTTTCACAGAGAGATTCTACATGTAGTCCTCCTGCCAGTCACCATCTTCTGAATCTATTTTATTCTTTTTGAAGATATTGATAATGGGACTGATTTTCTGATTTCTTCTGCCCTATTATTGTTAGTATATAGGAAAGATAATGATTTTTGGTTGTTGACCTTGTAGTCTGCCACTTTGCTAAATCAGCTCAAGCAGTTTTCTGGTGGAGAATTTTGGGTCTTCCAGATATAGGATGATGTCATTAGCAAAAAGAGAAGGATAGTCTGACTTCCTCTCTTTCTATTCTTTTTTTTTTTTTAAGAGAGAGAGGGACAGTGAAAGAGAGAAAGAATCAATTTCATTTATGTTTTCATTGCTTTGACACTTCATGGTGTATGTGGTGCTGGGATTTGAATCCATGTCCTTGCACATGCCAGGTAAGCACTGTAACCACTGAGCCACTGCTCCAGCCCTCCTCCTTTCCTATTCTTATTCCTTTGATTTCCTTCTCTTGCCTGGTTGCTCTAGCTAGGTTCTCAAGGACTATGTGAAATAAAAGTGGTAAGAATGGGCAGCCTTTTCTTGTTCCTGAGTTTAGTGGAAATTGTTTCAGTTTTTCTCTGGTTAGTGTTATACTAGCTGTGGGTTTGTCATATATGACCTTTACATAGCTAAGGTAAGTTCCTTTCATTCCTATCTTCAATGTTTTGAGCATAATTGGGTGCTGGATTTTATGAAAGGTCTTTTCTGTATCAATTAAGATGATCATATGGTTTTTGTCCTTAATTCTGGTTAAGTGATGTCACATTTGTTGATTTTTATATGTTTAGCCAGACTTGCATTCCTGGAATGATGTCTGCTTGATTGGGATGAATTATCTTCTTGATGTGTTTCGAATGTGATTTGCTAGAACTCTATTAAGGATATTTGCATTGATGTTCATCAGGAATATTGGTCTGTTGTTTTCTTTTTATGATGTGTCTTTGTAGGGTTTTGGTATCAGGATATTGGTTGCATCTTAAAAAGTGTTTGGGAAAGTTCCCTTATTTTTAATTTCTTGGAATAGCTTAAGAAGGAGTGGTGTTAGCTCCTCATAGGTGTGGTAAAATTTAGCGAGGAATATATCAGATGTTGGACTTTTCTTCTTTGGAAGGCTTTTAATTGCTATATTGATTTCAGTTCTGTTATTGGGCTGTTTAGGCTTTCAATATCATCCTGTATCAATTTGGGTATGTTGTATGTGTCTAAAAATTTTTCCATGACTTCCAGATTATCTATTTTAGAAAAGTGGTGTTTTTTCAAAAAAGGTTCTGATAATCTGTTGGATTTCTGTGGGGTCAGTGGTGATTGCTCCCTTTTTGTTGGTGATTTTGTTAATTTTCTTCATTTCCTTCTATCTTTTAGGGAGATTGGCTAGAGATAAGTCAATTTTGTTTAGTTTTTTGAAGAACCAGCTATTTGTTTTGTTTATTCTTTTTATCATTTTTTTGTTTTTGTCCTTGATTTCAACTCTGATCTTGATTATTTCCTGCCGTCTGCTTGCTTTCAGATTAGATTGTTCTTCCTTTTGTAGGGCTTAGAGGTGAAGCATAAGCTTATTTATTCTTGACCTCTCCTGATTTTCAATGTAGACACTCAGTGCTATAAATTTTCCCCTTAAAAATGATTTCCTGCTGTCCCAGAGGTTTTGATTTGTTTCTTCATTCTCATTTCTTCCAAGAATTTATTGATTTCTACTCTTACATTTCTTTGGATGCATTCTTCATTTAATAGGCTATTATTCTATCTCCAAGAATATGTGTATTTTCTGGGTTTATTTTTGCTTTTAAATGCTGGGATAATGGTGTCATGGTCAGATAGGATACATGGGACAATATCTACTTTTTTGTATTTGCTGAGATTTCCTTTGTGAACTAGAATATAATCTATTTTGGAGAAGGATCCATGTGCTGCTGAGAAGAAGGTAAACAGCCAATTTGGTGTGGAATATTCTATAGATATCTGTTAATTCCATTTTATTTATGGAGTTGTTTAGTCTGTGAATCTCTTTATTTTATTTTTTAGCTTTGATGATTTGTATATTGAAGATAGAGTAGGATTAAAGTCTCCCAGTATTATCATAGTGGGGTCTATCTGTGATTTTATGTTGTGGAGCATTTTTTTTCCACATACTTTGGAACATTGGTGTTTGGAGCATAGCAATTTACTATGGTTATGTCTTCCTGATATATTTTTCCCTTTACTGTGGTATAGTGGCCTTATTTATCTGTTCTGATTAATTAGGTAGATATTTACTTTGTTGGATATAGCATTGCAACAACAGGTTGCTATTTTGGGCCATAAGCCTGATAGATTTTTTTTCCACCCTTTTACCCTCAATTTGTGGATGTCTTAGTCTGTAAAATGGTCTCCCGTAAGCAGCATATTTTTGGATTTTGTTTTTGGTTCTATCTGCTAATGTGTGTCTTTTGATTGGTGCATTAAGGCCATTCACCTTTAGAGTTAGGATAGTTACATGGTTGTGATTCCTAGTCCTTGTGTTTTAATAGTGAGTTCTGTGCTGTCTTGATTGTCTTTTGATAGCATGTACTTTTATTTGAGTTTCCTCTGTGGGTTTTTGAGAAGTGTTTGCTTATTCTTCTATCTGGTGCTTACGTTTGAGAATTCTTTGTAATGCTGGTTTTCTATTCATGAATGTTGCCTCTTTGGTCTTACTATGGTGTAGTGGCCTTATTTATCTGTTCTGATTAATTAGGTTGATATCTACTTTGTTGGATATAGCATTGCAACAACTGTCCTTCTCTCTTAAAAAAAAAAAAAAACTGTAAGAGAGAAATGCCAAATTACATTCCAAGGCAAACCAATAAGGACCACCTCTGACTTTTCAGTTCAGAGCCTAGAAGAAAGAAAATCCTGGAAAGAGATATTTCAATCTCTGAATGTCCACAACCTGCGGCTGAGCATACTATACCCAGCAAAACTCAGCTTCAAATTCGAATGTCTCCACTCATCTGTGGAGGCTGAATCTAGACCCTGGCCATTGAGAAAGGTGGTCTATTATCATGTGTTAAATCCAGATAAGGGGTAATGTTATATAACCTAATACTTTTTTTAGAGATATTGTGGAAAGGGAAAGGGAGGGATAAGGGTGGGTAATTGGGGGGGCTCTCCTGGGGGTAAATCTAATATCCAGAATCTATTCACATTTTATATTATTTTGTTAAAAACTTGTATGGTTGTTCAATAATAAATTTCTCAATAAAAAAAATTTAAAAAAGAGAGAAGGACAGTGAGAAAGAGAGAGACAGAGAGGATCAATTTTTATTGAGTTTTTCACATGGCTTTCTATGCTCTGACACTTAGTTGTGTACATGGGTGCTGAGGTTTGAACATGTGTACTTGCACATGTCAGACAAGTGCCGTAACCACTGAGCCACTGCTCCAGCCCCTCTCTTGCAGCTTTTAATATTCTTTCCTTCATTTCCCTTTTATGAATTTTGAATATGCTATGTCTCAGTCAGCTTCTCATTTGATTAAGCTTATTGTGTGTTCAAATGCTTCCTGGATGCACATATCTGACTCCATTCGAATATGGGAAAGTTTTTCTTTAACCATTTTATTGAGAATGTTCTTTATGCCATTTGTTTGCATTTTGTAAAAAATTTTCATCCGATTTACTCACTAATGTATCCTATAACAAAGGCTGGTGCATAATAGGACCTAGTAGAAATTCAGTACTGTTTATTCATTAGTCTAGTTGGTGAAATACAGACAGCTTTTGTATGCTGACTTGTTTCAAATAAATTTGGTGGTGATTAATGAAATAGAAAGATGAAAGGTAAAAGCCCATTATTTTCTTATTTCTAGCATTTGTTTGCATTTCAATTTCTTCTTGCATCCCTTTCACTGTTTCATTGTTCTTCTGATTTTGTCCCTGACATTTTTAAATTCAGCTTATTCTCTGTGAGTTTTTTTCTCTTTTTTGTCATCTGTGTGCTCAAGCTTACTCGGCCTATCCTCATCTTGGAAGTTCTTTATATAGAGCTGAGGTTCTGTTTTCTGTAGAAGTTAGTCTATTAGTAAATTCTTCCATCATCATCTGATGTGATTGGCTGAACATTTTAGCTTTCTTTTTCAGTACATCTATTTCTTTGATAACAGTGTTTTTTGTCTCTTGAGTTTTCTTACTCAGTCCCTTCATTAAATCTTCTTACAGTTCATTGTTCCTTTTAGTAATCAGACAGTTTTTCTAGGTTTGAATCCCACTCCCTGTCCATGTACTCCTTGTTAGAGGATTTGTGGGTTTGAGGCAAACCTTTTCTAGTTTGATTCCTCATTTTTGAAGATGTTTTCCTGGATCTTTGAAGTGAAGTTTCTTGTGGGGAAGCAAAACAAATCTCTGGGTTCTTCTTCCTTGCCGGTCAAAGGGTGGCGTCAGATATCACTCCTCTGAACACCTTCCTCCAGAAAGCTGCTTCTATCTGGGGATTCATTTTGCTGCACCTTTTGGATCTAGGCTCTGAGGCATGGATCTGGAACCTGTTGGGGGTGAAGATCAGGCCCCTGCATTTTTGGAGCACACTAGTGGGGGTGCCTCACTGGGTCCTGGGGTCTCAGATGAATTTGTTGGGCCAGAAATGCCCTGCCTGTGTGCTATGATGGGACCTGGGGTTCTTGGTGGTGGGGATGGGCCCAATATATCTTGACTTGGTGGGTATGTGTTGCTGCTGGGCAGTCCTGGTGTGGTTCCTTGGGGTGTCCTGTGTACTTGCCACCTGAGTCTAGAAGGCTGGGCCTGCACTGCAGTTGGTCAGCTTCAGGAGGGGTGTTTTTCTGGGTGCTTACCAGCCAGGTTCCAGAAGCCTGTGCCCACACCTGGTTCGTGACTCTAGGTTGGGATCCTCGGTTGACCTGGATATTTCAGTCCTATAAGAGCTCGTATACAGATACAGTAACGGTAAGATCCAAGCAACCGGGGGAGTGTCAGATCAATCTCGCTGTTCCTGGTGCTGTCACCAGCCTAGATAGCTCGTGGATCCTGAGGTTGTCTTCTGTGGAGCTGAATTGCAGGTCCTGGGGCAGGGCTCATGGGGCTAACTCATGTGTCCTGGTGCTGTTGCCAGAAGAGCTAGGTCACAGGAACCTGCTGAGCTTGGTGGTGGCTTCTGGGATAGCTCCTGAGGCTGGCACCTATGGAGCTATATGTGGCCCCACAGTGTTAACTCATATGTGCTGGGGCTTTCACCAGAATAGTTAGGTCATAGAAACCTGCTGAGTTTGGGGGTGCTCCTGGCATGGTGCCTGAGGCTGGCACCCATGGAGCTAACATGCAGGTCCTGGGGCACAGCCCGTGGGGCTAGCTGGGTGACCGGGGGCTATTGGCAGCTGAGCTAGGTTGTGGAATCCATTGAGTTAGGTCACAGCTCCTGTAGTGGGGCTGGTTGGGCAGATGATGGCTGGACTGTGGGGCTCTTGGAGCAACTGCCTATACCTATTACAGGGCTTCTGCTGTCCTGCCTTCTCAAAATGGTGATCTCCTGAGTTTTACATCGCCAGTTTGGAGAAGTGAGTACCTTTTTTGTATTGATGCAGAACCTGGGTTCACAGAGAACAGTAGATCTTCTGATATTATTGTTCACTGTCCAGTTCTGATCTTGCTGTATTGCAGTTCTTCCGTCTCTTTCTACTGAACCTGCAGCACTACTGCAGTGTGGTGGTGCTTGCTGTCACTCTCCTTCTGCCTCCAAAGTGTTTTTTAAAATTTTTTCCCCTTTCTTATTGTGTCCAAGCCTTTAAATCTCGAATCCTTGCTTGTTTAATATTGAGTTTAATTGAAGATAACCCTTCACCCACCTCATAGTAAGGCACTTCTCCCGTTTTAGGCGTCTCACTTCATGGAAAGCTTGTTCATGCAGCCAACCCACTAGTGGCCATCTTCTTCCCCACCAAGTATTTCTTCTTCTTCTTCTTCTTCTTCTTCTTTTTTTTTTTTTAAGACAGAAGGACAGAGAGAGAGAGAGAGAGAGAGAGACAGACAGACAGACAGAATTAATTTTTATTGAGTTTTTCACATAGCTTTCGTTGCTCTGACACTTAGTATACGTAGGGACTGGGGTTTGAACCCATGTACTTGCACATGCCGGGCAAGTGCTGTAACTGCCAAGCCACTGTTCCAGCACCCCCCGAAGTATTCTTTTTTTTTTTTTTAGGGCTGAGGACCGAACTCAGGGCTTTGCTCTTGATGGGCAAGTGCTCTGCCACTGAGCTAAATCCCAAAGCCCCCACCCCAAATATTCTTAACACACACATGTAATTTTATGAAGTGATACTTTATTTTCATTGTACTAATGATTTCACAGTGTGTACATATATCAAAACCTCACATTGTTCACCATAAATAGATATAATTTTTATTTGTAAATTATACCTCAATAAAATTTCAAAACTGATTTTAAAAATAAACAAGGATTTAGGTAGTCACAGTCTGATTCTATTACTTAATTTTCATATATCTATCATTATTTTTTTTTTGTTTTTTTTTTTACTTGAGGCTCGGTTTACTGTGACCAGACTAATGGGGTGATCAGTAATGGGTAACAGAACAAGAAATCCAAGAGCTCAAGAGCAGCCCTGCAGGGGTCTTCATGTCTGCAACCATACTCAATTACAGTGTGTTCCTCTTCATTCTTTAGAATCCATCAGACATACTTCATAGTGCACCCCCAACCCCACCTTTCAGCTCCACAGGCTTTATCTCACCACCTGTTTAAAATGAAAAATAATTCAGCGTCTTGACAACCCTTCTAAGCAAATAGGGTTTTCTGTTGTTGTTGTTTTGTCTTCTGCTCAAAAAAGGGAACTTCCTCATCTGTTTTTTAGGTTGAACACGAGCAGTTTTCCAAGTGCCGAAGACGTTCTCCTGGATGACAGGGTGCTGTGAGGTGGCAGGGTGGACAAGTCAGCATCAGTTGGTGCCCATGCTGCAAGCCTCATCATCCCCCAAACCTTGCTGTGAGCTGCTTGGCCTCATCCCTCCATCAGAGGAACTGGGAAAACTGGTGAGTGGAGGTGCCTTATAACATTCATCATCCCGGCGCTGGGAAAACAGCACATAAGCAGCTTTCGTCACTAACTGGTCCTCAGAGGCCAGGGACACGTTGCTATCATCAAAGTAATACCATTTCCTGTTTAGTTTGTTCTTTGCATATGCAGTGTAGTGGCCAACCCCCATGGCTCCATAGTGATTGGACACAGCAATGAGGTCATATACATAAGGCCTTGCTGACAGATCACAGACAAATTCTGACATGTTCAGAGCTCTGACTGGGAATTCCACAATGGTGTCAAGCTTATCCCTCCAGTATCTGTTGTAGGAGAAACATTTGAGATGGACCACCAGAATCTTGGGCAAGGACCACAGGTCAAATTTCTTTGTGGCCTGTTGGTTCTTCTTACAGTTGGGGTCATGCTGTCCAAGGGTCTCCATGGTGGTGAAGAGTTCAATGCAGTCTCTCAGGGCCACTGCAGTCTTCTTCTTCTTCTGAGGCTGCAACATGCTCATATGCTTGTCATAGGCCACAGATTCTTGCTCATCATAGTAAAGGCTCCGGGTTTCACTGTCCCAGCCGATGGCCACTGTGGATCGAGAGTTGAGTTTGAGTAGTTTTCCATCAGTTGCAAGTGAATTTATGTCAGCTGTTCCATAGGAGTTCACAAGACTAAAGGTAAAAAGCCTTTTGGGGCAGAGATTGCTTTTGACCTTTTGAGTAGTCTCACTGGGGTCACCTCCCAGCTCATCCTCCCCACTGCCTTCTGTTTCTGAAAGCTGCTCTTTGCCTTCTTCCTGATGCTCCATTTCTTCTTCATCATCTCCTTCACAGGTGCCCCTGGAGCCATTGAAAGCCCCAGGCTCCAAAGGCTAGCTGCTAAATTCATCAGGCAAAGGCTGTTTTATGTAGCGGCTGATCCGATCACAAATAGCCTGGTACAAAGACTCAAAAGTCAGCTTGTGCTTGGGGACAGAAACCAACAGAGGCTTCCCATATAGCACTGATCCAGAGGAAGTGCTCGATGGTCTACATTTCCTCTTCCTGAAATAGACTGGAAGCGTGACACATCCTGAGCCGTCCTCACAGGTGCTGCAGACCTCGTACAAAAAAATGTCATTCCGAGGCATGATGTGGCTTAAACTTTCATCCATTTGGAAAATTTTGTGGCACTGGTGATTATACACATCTGTGACCACCATATTTTCTGCAGCAATGCCAGACAGCCTGGACAGAGACTTGCACAGGTCAGAGACAGCCCCCATCAGTGGCACAGTCACACGGTACTGAGTTGGTCTGCAGCAGGGATCAGCAGGAACCAGGAAGACCTCCATTACTCGATCCTTTTTCATGGGTAGTGGAAGAGTTAGATAACAAAATGAGTCAAAGGTGACAGAAACCTTAGCACATTCTGGGCAAATCAAAGTAGATTTGAAAAGGCCATGGAAAGTGTCCACAGTCACAGAATCATTCCTCAACCTATGGTTTTCCCAGGCTTCCTTTGCCACCACCGCATCTGGTCGCCCATTGGCATCCTTTGGCTCCAGTAGGGCTTCTTTACTTGGTTCAGGTCTTCATGCAATCCATCTAGAATAAAAGGCTAATAGTTCCTGAGAGTCTTGTTGCTGATAGCCAGAAAACTGAGGGGCAAAACGACCCACTTGAGTTTTGAACATACGAGGTGCCACGTGAGCATCCCTTCCAGACCACATCTGCTTAATGAGTTCTGTGTAGGCCTCCGCAATCTCCCCTTTCATGCCCAGAGGGTTGTCTCTGTTGATTTCAGCTTCGTACTCATCTTTGAGAAAGTACTCGGTCAGTGGTGCAGTGTTGCTCAGGCACTGCAAAGCAGAGTTCATGAAGCAGGTGTTCCCCAGGTTTCCAAGTCCGCAGAGCCCAGGCTGTATATGAGATGATGGGTGCTCCTGACAATTATATGAAGCAGAGAAGCCAGATCCATTTGATTGCAGGGTCTGCCTGGGCCATGTGCCATCTTCATTTTGGGGCTTGTCCAGTCCCGGCCGGCAGGAACCGGACAAGGCTCTCATTCGGCTTTGACTGAGATTAGAATAGACCCACTGGTCTTAAGTTCTCCAAGCACTTTATTTCTCCCTTTACTGCGGCTAAAAGCCTCCAAGTGCTTCCTGCCTTCCCTCTCTTTGAGTCAAGGCTATTCACGTTTAGAATCCTTGTTTCTATTGCCATACCAGAGTCCCTATTTCTGCAGCTGAGGCTCTTACTGCCTGCATCTTCTACTGCTGCTGATCTCTCCGCCGTCTCTGCAGCTGTTTCTGCTTCTTCTTCTTCTTCCATACTTCATCACCTGACTGCTTCTGTGCTTTCTTCCTTCAGGACAGGGCTGCTTGCTGTACCTGACTAGTCGCTACTCTATTTATCCATTACAACAACCAATAGGGGTACAGTGCAAACACATTTATCCAATTGTAACAAATGAGTGACCAAATAGCTTAGTCATGTGGTCAGGCAATTTGGTAATTATAAGCCAGCTGGACCCCTTAGAGTTGTTTACCACCAATTCTTCTACAAGCCAGCTGGGCCTCATGTTGGGTCAAACCCCCACAGGGGCTCAATTACTAGCACCTGACCCTGGTAGAGTCCAGCATCCTGGATAGTGTTGTCTAGCTTGCTCAACTGCTCACAGGTATTGCTCATGTATTTGTTCCAGAGTCGTGTCTCACGCTCCTCAGGGATGTTGAACAGCTTCCGCATCTCCTTCTCGATGGTTGCAATGTTGTCTGCCTTGCTGAAATGGCAACTCAGCACATTGGTGGGGTCACTGTTCTCACAAAGCTTCAGTTCCAGCAAATACACCTCCACTTTGCAGTGCTTGACAAACAGGCCATGTTCCACAACTTTTCTGACAATAGGCTGCTGGCCTTCTACGCAGCCATACCAATTTAGTAATTTATTCCAGGCCTCAGTTGGGACCAATACATAATCCAGTTCATCAATTAAGTGTTCTTTCAAGGTTTGACTCTCAGGATCACTGGGCCCCACGTTGGAGCGTGGTCCTCATCAAAGCCCCGAGCTCAGACTTCTGGGTCTCCACATCCGGTCGCTCACTGCAGCCTCAGCCTTCTGCCATCTTGCCCGCCGCCCTGGCCTATCATTATGTTTTAAAGTGATATTTAAGTTTAAAAACTCATTTCTTAAAACAGTGAAGCTTATACTATCAATTTACATTTTTCTCTTCCTCCCCTTCTTCCTCTTCCTCTCCATCATCATCATTATAACTAATTCTAATGATCACTTGCTGTGTGCCAGGCACATATTAAATCATTAAGTTGTATAAGAAGCTTTTGAGGCACATAATATTATTTTAATTTTAAGAGGAGAAAATTTAAGGTCCAGAGTGGCTAAATAAAAGATTACAGAGTTTAAAAATGGGCTAAATGAGGAAAAGGAAAGATGTCACAGATGCCACCCAAGTTTGAATCTAGGTAGGTTAAAAAATGGTGGCAAAAAGATCTTCAGAGAAAATGATTTTAGTTTGGGTCAGGGACTCTTTTTTAAAAATTTTTATTTAGTTTTTCATGTGGCTTTCATTTCTCCAAGATTTTGTTGCGTACATGGAGCTAGGGTTCGAGTCCTCATAGCTGTGCATGCCAGGCAAGCGACATAACCGCCGAGCCACCTCTCCAGCCCCTGGGTCAGGGACTCTTAAGGAATGACAGAACATGGACTTTAGATGAATTCAGTGGTTGGATGAGAAAGCTGAAACTGTTGAGAATTCAGAGGTATATGAAAGATTTGGAAAGCTTTGTTTCTTGGAGGTGTTTCAGTAAAGGTCTCTGAAGTGATTAGGGTGGGCTTGGCCAGTTGGGGGCAGCAGAGCATCATCAATGTTTGGAGACAGCTGGACAGGAAAGGGCACTGAGTCCCCAAGGAGACAGATACAGTGAGACCGTGAAGGTGGGACCACACGCACAGCACCAGGGTGTCAAAGATATGAAAGTGTCTAGAAAGTCATAAGTGGGCAGGTGTGTGAGTAAATGCAAATCACTAGTGACTTTGATGAAAGTAATTTTAAAAGAGCAGTGGTATCAACACCAAATTAAAAGGATTAAATGGGGAATGGGTATAGATAGAAAAAGTGGGGATGTATATTTTCAAGTCTGCCAATGAAAAGAAGCATAGTAATAGGATGACATTTTAAGGGGAAGATAGATTAGATGGGGAAATATTTTTTAACCTGAAGTATTCTCATGAATGTTTATGAGACCCATGGACTAATATCACGAAGAAAGTAACTGAAGATGACAGAGAGGGACTGGTACTTCTCAGAATAGTTAGGATATAATCAAGGGTACCAGTAGGTGGAAGGTTTTGGTTGGAGGAGACTAGGAAAAGAGAAGATGCAAATCATAGAGATTTTATGGATCGTTACTAGGAGTGAAACCCTTGTGTTGGTTGTGTTCTAATAGTCATTAGTTATTTGCAAAGCTTAAATCATTTTCCCATTACTCATTTTACTATATCATTGCATTTCAATAAATAGAATTTTCAGGTACTATGTAAGAACTGTTTAAAGAATTCCTTCCTTCTTACACTGGTGACTTCAGTGCACTCATGTATGGAAATTTTAAGGTGGAAAATGGATTATTTCTGGTGTCAATTGGGATGAGTATATGCAGTTACCATGGTTAGATCAGGCTTGTTCATCTTTGTAGACCTCCAAGGTTATTTGGGTCAAAGATGTATCTTGTCCTAGACTTTTCATTATTCTCCATGATCTAGAATTTTAAATTTAAATAGCCTTAATTCACAACTGAGTCACTTGTGTAATCAAATCCAGTTCTGTGAATGCATTGTTTCCTAACCTAATGACATAAAGAAAAATTTTTTTATTGTTCCCTGGGATTTAACTCAGGGGTGCTTAACTACTGAGCAGTAGTCCCAATCCTTTTTTTTTTTATTTTAAGACATAATCTTGCCAAGTTGCTTAGGACATCACTAAGTTGCTGAAGCTGGTCTTGAACTTGTGATCCTCCTGTCTCAGCCTCCTGAGTTGCTGGGATTACAGGCCAAATTTTTTACCACCAGCTGCTCCCAGCCCCCAATCCTTTTTTTTACTTCTGCTGAAATGCTTTAACATTATTTGGAAGTAAGATTTATTTTCCACAGTTTAAGGTAAAGACTAGGAAATAACACAAAGTAAGTTTAGTATGCTTCATAGAGGTGTAGGTGTTCCCTTTTTTCTTTCAGTTCAGTTTTTCTTGTTCAGCATTGTTCTCTATCATTTTTTTTATCTGAAAATTCTCTCTGCATGTTAAAAACCTTCTCTAGCTGCCACTTCCATCTTTATTTGTGGTGTAATATTGTTGATTGTCTTCACCTATGGAAATATGATTCTTATATTTTGTGTGCCATGAAGGGCTCAGGCAATGTATTCCACATATATTTGTGTTTCGTCTTTAACAAAAATATTTTCAAAGTAATTATTTCAGAGTGTGTGTCTTCTTCTACTTTACAAAAAAATTGGAGGGAATCTGGGAGAAGTCATGATTAATAAAGTTGGAAGGGACTAAGAATTAGCTAATCTCCCTTATTTGACATGTGAGAAAATCAAGGCACAGAATGGTTAAGTATTTTGCTAGATAACATGCAGGAAAAGAAACACACAGAAGAAGGATGAAAGAAAGACATGCACAAAGTGTACTAATTTGGGGTAGTTGCCAAGAATTCAACTCAGATTTTCAGTCCATGGCTATTTTGACCACAAGAGGAAAACTAAATTGGAAGGTCAGGGAAACAGAAAATTTTATCCTCAAAAGTTAGCTCACTATTCAGTCTGTAGTAAAAAACAAAGTTGTAGTTCATTTGTCGCTACTCTCACTGCTATTTCTTGATTTCTTTTCTCAAGGTCTAACCACATCACCATGTCTTGGATTCTTTCTGGCCCATCAACTCTGTTTCTGAGCATTGATTCCTCAATGCTTTGAAGACCTTTTCTGTTCCCTCTAGACTCAATTATTTCTTTTATTTACTTTTATTAATTCATTGGCAGAATGTTTTTTCCACATTTTTATGAGAGCTTTGGCTCTGAAAGAAGAATTTATTATACATGTACTTTAACCCCAAAGGAAACCAGAAAAAAAGGAATCTGGAACAAAAAATTAATATTCAATTTATAGGGATATTAACAGATGAAATATGGTTAGAAAAAAATTTCCTGAAATAAAATAACCACACTGCCCTACAATCCTTGCCATCAGTGTGGTTTGTCACAATACCAAATTAAATCCATTTAAAAATATTCTGTGTTATTTTAAGCAAATATTTTCCTTAAATTTAAGCAAAAGGAAAAACTTCATTTGAGGCAATAAATATTGGAGTGTTTATTATTTGTAAGGCACTGTGGTGGGCCTTGTAGAGGATACTAAAATGAGAAAGTCCCTGTGGGGTATGATTCTTTTTTAAATTTCAAAAAGTCTTTCAACAGACAGAAGTCTGGAATCTATAAGAGAATCACACAAGTTCTCACTCTCTTGTCTTTTTCCCACCATTGAGTCTATGCAGCACTTGACACAATTAATGAGCTTCACCCATTAATTCAACAAATATGTACTGCATTCTTAATTATAGGTCTGGTGTAGGTCACTGATACATGGATACAACAGTGAAAATAACCAAAAAATTCTTGCCTCTACAGAATTTATATTCTAGTGGGTAGAAACAGAATAAGTGCCATACAATATACTGTAAGTACTATGGGTGGGGGTAACATACAGAGTTTTGGTCTGGTGGTGTTGCAATTTCAAATGGGTTGTCTAGGGAGGATCTCATTAGCAGAGTCCTGGAGTAATAAGCTGAGTAAAATAAAGGTGTTAGCCAAGAATATATACGTGGCAGAACATTCCAAGCAGAGGGAATAACAAATGACTTGGAGCTCAGTTGGGAGTGTGCCTGGACTTTTCAAAGAGGAACTAAGAGTTAGAAAGCCAATGTGGCTGGAACTGACCAACTAGAGAGAGAGCAGAGGATAAAATTTAGAACATTAGGGGGTAGGGAGACTATGAGTTTTATTCTGATGAAAAGTCACTGGAGGATTTTGTTGGTTGGAGGAGTGAGTGATCTGGTTTATTGTTTAGGTGGACCATGAACCAAGTTGGTCATGGCCAGAAGCAGGAATATAGGTGAGAAAACTACCACAAAATCCAGGAGAGAGAGAGAGAGAGAGAGAGAGAGAGAGAAGAAATTGCAACAGAGTGTGTGGTGAAAACTGGATCATTTCTGCATATATTTTGTTAGTGAAATGATCAGAATTTGCTGAAGAACTAAAGATGCGATGGGAAAGAATGACAAAGAGCTACCAATTTTGGAAACTAGTTACACTTTGTAAAAGGTAGAACTTTGTAAACCTCTAGATTCCTGTTTTTACCCCAGACTATTTAGTCAGACTCTTCACAATGCTGGCTCTGGAAACAATACATTTAAACTCCTCCCAATGAAGTTTTGATTTGCATTTTTCTGATTGCATTTTCTCATACATTTATGGGCTTTTTGGACTTGCTCCATTGAGAAATTTCTATTTAAGCTCCTTAGCCCATTTATTTATTGGATTATTTGTGGTTTTGGTGTTCAGTTTTTTGAGTTCTTTGTATATTCTGGATATTAGCCCTCTGTCTGAGGTGTGGCAGGCAAAGATTTTCTCCAATTCTGTAGGTTCTTTCTTGACACTCTTGACTAATTATTTAACTATGCAGAAGCTTTCTAGTTTAATGGCATCCCATTCATTTGTTCTTGATTTTAATTCTCGCGCTATGGGAGTCTTGTTAAAGAAGGCAGTGCCGACACCTATATGGTGGAGTGTTGGTCCTATTTTTTCTTCAAGCAATTGTATAGTTGCTGGTTTAATTTTCAGATCCTTGAACCATTTTGATTTGATTCTTATGCAGGTGAGATTTCACCTAACTCCTGTCAGAGTGGCAAAAATGAAGAATTCGAACAATGACAGATGCTGGAGGGGCTGTGGGAAGAGAGGAACACTTTCACACTGTTGGTGGGACTGCAAGCTTGTACAGCCACTCCGGAAAGTAGTGTGAAGACTCCTCAAAAAACTAGGCCTGGGAGGCTGGTGCGATGGCTCAGCAGTTACGGCGCTTGCCTGGCATGCTCAAGTTAGCAAGTTCAAACCGCAGCACCACGTACATGATGAAGTGTGAGAGCAACAAAAGTCCATGAAAAACTAAATAAAGATTGCTTCTCTCTTAAAAAAAAAAACAAAAAAACTAGGCCTGGAACAACCCTATGACCCAGCTCTCACTCCTGGGTATTTTCCCCGAAGAGCTAGACTAGGCATATTACAGAAGTACAGCTCCATCAATGTTTATAGCAGCTCAATTTACTATAGCTAAACTATGGAACCAACCCAGATGCCCCTCACTGGATGAGAGGATTCAAAAACTGTGGTACATATATATATAATGGAATTCTGCTCCGCTATTAGAATGATAATATGGCTGGCATTTGCAGCCAAATGGATGGAGATGGAAAAAATTATTCTGAGTGAAATATCGCAAACGCAAGAGACTCAAGGGCTGAATATTTTCTGTCATATATGGAAGCCAGAATACAATCAGAAGCAGACTGAAAGTTGGCTAAGCTAATAACCTCAACATGGGTGAATTTTTACATGAGCAGGGTAAACCTTGCCTATGTACCTGGGAGATGTAAAGGGGGCATGGGAATAGGAGGGATATCAAAGTAGCTGGAAAGAGAGAGTAGGCGGGTTATCAACCCAGTGGGGAACCTTCACCTTCCATGAGAAGCCCAACTAACACGGGGTGGGGGGTGAAGTAGGGGAAACATGGGATCAGGGGGAACTCAAAGGGGAGCTCATGAACTGGCATCAGACTTGGTTTGCTCTGTCAATATCAATGTGTTCATGAATGTGTGGCAACGATTCCCTCCTTTATATAAGACTATGCTGAACGAATAAAAAAAGATGCAACGTTTATGACATGTTTAATAAATACTTACTATACATATAAGTTTTAAAAAATAAAATAAAACTCCTCCCAAGATTCTTCCACAGCCAACTTGGGCTAAGGAAACCTGCAGCCTCAGGGCTTGTTAAGTGCTCATGACTTCAGGCTACAAGTTGGGAGCCCAGCATTGTGCAGTGGGTGTGCGCTGCTGACTTGCAGAGGGGAAAAATCATTTATACTTTACTGCCAAGCACAAGAATGTAGGAATATTCTGATAACCTCAAGTGGGTTATATTAACAACCAAGGCTTTTTTAGAGGAGCCCAATTTTGACGAAGTCTTTCTTCTCAGGCCTTTAAAAATAAAGGACGAAGATGAATGGAAGGTCTGGAGGGATGGTGCTGTGAGGTGACACCTGACGCACGCTAGATCTGCAGTACTTCCCCGCTTTCCACCAGACACAACCCAGGAGCCGCAGCCGGTATGCGCAGACGCGACTCCACAAAAACCACGCCTCTCAGAGAGGGACCCGCCCATTTTCCGGTCCGCAGCAGAACTCGGGTTTCCGGTAGAACCTGATTCAGGAACGGACCAAACCGGATGGAGTTCGAGCGCGCCTTTTCCCGCCCTCCTTCCGGTTCGCCCAGCAGCAACTTTGCAGGGGAGCGCGGCGCCCTTTTGCGCAGGCGCAGTTGGCGGTCCCCGCGCGGCGCGATGCCCGGGAGGCACGTTTCTCGGGTCCGGACCTTATATAGGCGCATCTTGCAGCTACATCGGGTTCTGCCCCCGGACCTCAAAGCTCTGGGTGACCAGTACGTGAAGGACGAGTTTAGGAGACATAAGGCCGTTGGTGCTGACGAGGCTCAGCGTTTCTTGCAGGAATGGGAGGCAAGTGACGCCCCCTTTTCTTCGCCCCAGAGGTTTGGGGTTTCTTAAGCGGTGTCCTGGTTTGTCCTTTCAGAATCTGCCTGTCCAAGCTGGTGCCCGCTGACCCACACAGGACCTATTAGAGCAGCAGTCGGTTCGGTTTGAATTGAATTGCCAAAGCCTGTTCACACAACGCTTGGCAAAGTTACACCCTGAGCCTCCCCCGCCTCCCGCCAGTTCCACCTGCCCGCCTGTGAACGTCAGCATCTCTAATTCGCTTCAGCCTCTTGAGTCCTTACAGTGCTAGGCGTCCGGTAGGTGAGGGTGGAGGTCACAAAATGGACGGAATCACCCCTTTTCTCCGCTCCACTGACTGCATGTAGCAGACGCCTGTCAATAAGTTAAAGGTTCTTTCATAACTTAGTCTCTACACTTGCAGGCTTGTTTCCAGGATTTATTATTTCTTAACCTCCGCGTCTTAGTAAATTTCTCAATTGATTGACACAGAAACCAGATAAAGGACTGTTGAGGATTACTGTCGGTGAAAGAGAAAAACGCTATTCGGAGTTAAGCTAGGCGGAAAGTTCGATTCTCTAGGGTCAAGAGTCACCTTGCATTTTCACATTACCAGTCTCTATTGCGCTGTCTTAAGCAGACACAAGCATTAGAGGATTGTTCTTTTGACCTTTTTTTTTTTTTGAGTGAAGAAAAAAGAGATATTCATAGTATTTCGTGGAGTGGAAACCCTGCAGGATTTCCTCCTCCTCCTCTGATTTTTAAATATCAAGAAATGAATGGATTCGGAGATTAGTGCACGTTTCAGGTATTTGAAAGCATGAAGCCCTGTTGGTAGGGAAATAAAGGTGAGAGTCTTCGGCCTAAAAAGTTGGTTGTTGAAGAAATGACTGAAAGTCAACTTTAAAAAAAAATCATATAGAGTATAGTAGGGTAAACATGGAACTCTTTTACTGAATTCCAGCATTGATTATGGAATCAAAGTTTTACAGAGGTGCATTCAGAACAACAGTAACATTTAGAATGTTCCTAAAAATCATGATATAGTATATACAATTTAAAAAGAGCGACATTTTGCTTGCCTGAAGCCAGGGAAACTTAGTCGTTTTAAGTGTAGACCACTTTCTTTTAATAAAGTAATTTGGTCTTGGAGCCAGAGCTGAATTCACATTCAGGCTTGGACTTTATTCAGTGTCAGATCACTCAAGTTTTCTAGTTATCTTTTTCTTATCTGTAAAATCATAGTATTTACAATATGCATCTTAAAATTAGTGTATGTAAATGTACTTAGAAGCATTTTGAATATTGTTAATTGCAATAAATTTATTATATATATTCAAGCTTTTTGTTAAGCGACTTCAAGTTAGATCTGATTGTGGCCAGACAGGAAGGAGAGTTTAGCTGTGTGCTGGGAAGAAATGAGGCTACCATGAGATGTCCTAAAGTATAGGAACTTGGAAACTTTTTAGGGAAAGAAAGTATGGGAAAGAATAGGAATTTAAAATAAATTGATAGTAGGATGAAGGGGAGAAGGGTATAAGAAAAGAACTGGATAAATTGCTGAACAACCTAGAATGCTTGGTTACAGTAATTTAGCTTTGTTGTTTTTAAGTATTTGGGAATAATTTTAGACTTACAGAAAAGTTACAGAGATAGAATGGAGTTCCCATACATCTATACTTTCTGGTATATCCCCAGGGACAGTTAATCAAAACTAAGAAATTAACATTACTATAGTACTTTTAACTACACAGTTTATTCATATTTTGTCAAAACTTCCGTGAATGTTTTTATTCTGTTCAAGAGCCAGTCTACACACATTTCATTTAGTCATCTTTTTAATTTCTTTCTCTGTGCCAGTTGCTCAGTCTTTCCTTATCTTTCACAACCTTGACACTTGTTTTTTTGGAAAGTACTAGTCTGTTGCTTTGTGAAATGTGTTTCATTTTTTTTTGACATTTACTTATGATTAGATTGATGTTATCCATTATTGAGTAATATAGGGCTGTAAGGTCCTTCTCAACATATACCAGAGGGTACATGTCATCAACATGATGTTATTGATGATAACTGTGATCACTTGATTAAGGTGATATTTGCCAGGTGTTTACTGTTAATACTGTGGTTTGGATAAGATTTGAATGTGTGCTCTAAAGATTCTTATGCTGGATGCTTGGTCCCCAGTGTGGTGATATTCAGAGGTGATAGAACCTTAAAGATGTGTGGCCTAGTGGGAAGTAATTAACTCACAGGGGGTATCACCCATGAAAGAGATTAATATAGTTCTTTTAGAACACTGGTTTGTTCCTGTGAGAACTGATATAAAAAGAGTGAGACTGGCTCCTGAATCTCTCTTGCTTCTTGTCTAGGCTTGTAATCTCATGCACATGCCTCCACCATTATGCTATCTAATTTGTTGTGATATGGTCAGAAAACTTGGCCATCTAATTTTAGTAATTTTTTGGTGAATTTTGGTAGTCTGTTCCACTAAGCTATATCCCCAGCCCTGTTGTGGACTTTTAACTATGCTGTGTGGACTTTGGTCTCTAGGATTCTTTCACATACTTCTAAAATTAATTATGAACTTGAATGAATTCTGAATTTGTTTTGTATCATTGGGCAAAGTTGGATTTGAGTACCACTCGCTGGATAAAAGAAAAGGGAAAGAATCCAGAGGGCTAGAGACCCAGTATTAGGAAGAGTTTTCCAGTTCCTTCAATAGTGATCAAGGAAAACAGGCATATCCTAATTGGGTTGGAGAAGTTTCTGTTCAGGACCATTTGGAGAAAGGGAGAAGGAAAATATTTTATTTCATTCTGAGAATAAACATGCAAATGTATATTTATGGAGCATATTCTGAGTTTATATAATTTCTTAATATAAGAGAAAAAAGAGTTCAGAAAGAGATATTGGGAATTTGTTAAGGAGAATGTTTGATAACTGGGTTTTAAAATGTCCATTATAATCTCACTCTGGAGTCTTTTAGGAGGTCACTTTAAGACATGGAATTGTGTTGGGTTGATCAGTCTCATGGCATTTTTAAAATTCTGATTATTTTTGAAAAATAACAGATTTAGGTAATGCTTTCCATTTTTCTCTCTACCACTTATTTTCTAGGGACTCAGAATAAGAGTTAAACATTAAATAGCAAATAAAAAATGTGTTGGTGAGAGAATGAGACAGGAAAAAATTGTGTGCTGTGTAGAGTTCCTCTGAAGAGAGCCATGTTTAATTTTCCTTTAGCTGCCTCATTTATATATACAGATTGCTTTCTTGCCTGGTTTCTCTTGCTTTTCCTAAATATATGCCTTGCTCAGTGTCTGTTGGGGAATGTTTATAAGTAGAAATTCTGTTTTTGGAAAAAAGGCTTAAACATTCTACAAATTGTATTGATCACTTATTATTGCTAGGCAATGTGGTAGACATTGTGTAGGGCATGAAAATGAATAGTAAATATATTTTACTTTCACAGTATTCAAAGCTTAGTAGAGTAGAACAGACAATTATGACACAGTATGAAAGAATGTCTGTTTAGAGCTATGGGAGCAATGAGGAATGAAGTTGAAGGCAACATAGATGATTGAACTGAGTCTTGAGCAAGTCAGTTACTGTGTCAGGAAAGGGACTATTTGTCCTGGTCCAGCTGGGTTCTGACCTGAGGGATGGGCTGGGGATGAGAAAAACCACAGGCCGGAGAACCGAAACGGTCTTTCTTTATCCAAGCTTTACTTCTCTTTTTATACATCCATGCTTTACATCTCTCTTTCAAGGCAACGTAAATGTCTTAGTCTATTTGTCCATTTGTGCTGCTACTACAAAATGCCTAACATTGGGTGATCTCAAACAAGTCAAGGCAACGCTACAAGACTGCACTCCAGAACAAACACGGACAGCAATTTCTCACAGTTCTGGAAGCTGGGAATTTCAGGATTGAGGCATAGGCAAGTTCTGCTGCTGGCAAGAGCTCATCTTCCAAAGGAGCAGGAACACCATGAGCAGCAGAAAAGCGTGAGAGCTTTCTCCCCAAAAGAGGCGAGAGCCCCTGACTGCTGGCTGGAGCCTCTTCTTTAAGGGCCTTCACCCTGCCCCCACGAGGCCTCTCTACATTAGCTTGTTCATTGCTACACCTGGATTTCGGAGGCACACGTTTGACTAATAAGCCTCTATGTGTGCCTTTTGAAGGATCTAGAATAATGGGCAGGTGATACCAAAGTGAAATGTCTGAAGCCCCTGTCCACACCCTGTTTTTTTTTTTATTTTTAATATTTTTTTTATTTATTATTATTTTTTGAACAACCTTACACGATTTTAACAAAATAATATAAAATGTGTATAAAATGTGTAAATATTCTGGATATTGCAATTATCTCCAGGAGTGACCCCCACCCCCCAATTACCCTCCCTTATCCCTCCCTTCCCTTTCCCTTTATAATTCTGAAAAAAAGGTATTAGATTGTAAAGCATTACATCTTATCTGGATTTAACTCATGTTACTAGACCAGCTTTCTCACTGTCCAGGGTCTAGTCCCCACCTCCACCTATGAGTGGAGACAATCGACCCTTAGATCTCTGGGTTAAGCTGATTTTACTCATCATGATCTCTTCCATAACCATCCATTTACCCTCGAAGGCTGCA
>PVKS010003650.1:0-101361 GCA_004027875.1 Aplodontia rufa
TCTTAGAAGTATATAGAGATACAGTTGAGGGGGAAACATTATCAAAACAGTAGCAATCAATGGATATAAACTTTGTTATCGGGGGTAATGCCAAAACATGCTGTAAAATCAAGAATGAATGGGATGCAATTAAACTAAAAAGTTTCTGCACAGCTAAAGATATAGTCAAGAGCATCGAGAACCTCAGTGCTTCTTAATAGCAGGCTTCCCTCCCCCACTGCATAGTCACTGAAGTCACCAGTATTACGAGTTACTGTCAGGAAGGCGCACGCATGCTACCCCGCCTGCCTTGATACCCTTGAAGAGAGGTCCTTTCTGGAGTCTCTCCTCTTTTTCCCCATGGATTTTTAAATTTTGTCTTCAAAAAATGTCATTCATTGGTAGGGTCACGCTTGACAGAATCTCAGATTCATGCCCTAGTTCACAGATATTTACAAACTTTGCCCATTGAGACCCAATGCTGTTAGACTCCGCTTTGTAGAACCCTGTGACAGTGCTGTTAGACTCCGCTTGTAGAACCCTGTGACAGTGCTGTTAGACTCCGCTTGTAGAACCCTGTGACGATACTGTTAGACTCCGCTTGTAGAACCCTGTGACGATGATGTTAGACTCTGCTTTGCCATTGTGGAAGAAGCAGAGTCAGCGGTCTACAGGACACACTGTGCGGTACCATCGCAGAGCAGGGGAAGCAGAAGTCAGCAGTCTAGAGGACACACTGGGCAGCATTCAGCCATGGCAGCACAGCCAGGTGGGGCAGGCCACAACCCACACAGGCTTCACTACTCTCACTACTCCTGTGCTGGGGACATCTCTCCAGGGACAGAAGGAGGGTCTGGATGGCCACTGAATGTGTTGGCCAGGTCTCCACATGTTCTGAGCACCCTCATGGCCTGGCACAGGACCTGCCTTGGCCGTGACTCCTTGGTGTACATGACTTCTCCACTTTAGACCATGCCCACATCAGCTCTCAGAGGATTAAAACCCCAACATGCACCATGGGGGCTCCTCAGCGTCCTGGCCAGTTCTCTTAGACCAACCTCAAGCCCTGGAATTCTTCTGAATCACAGAGTAAAATAAAATGGAAATCAAAATATATTTTAAAACAGAAAAAGACAGAGGCTGAGGATGTAGCTCAAGGGTTGAGGGCCTGCCTAGCCTAAAAGGCCCTGGGATTGTTCCCTCTCCCAGCCAAAAAAAAAAGAGAGAGGAAAGGAGGGAGTGAGAGAACCAGGCACAGGGACACACACCTCTAATTCCAGCTACTGGTAAGGCTGAGGTAGGAGGATCCCCAGCTAAGACTGCAGATGTGGCTCCGTGGTAGAACCCTTGATTACCATACGTGAGGTCCTGGGTCCAATCCCCAGCACTGCAAAAACAGAAAGAGAAAAAGAAGCTATAGAAAAAGCAGGGCGGTGAATAAAGAAACCAGGCCATCTCTAAGTGAGTTGGTCGCTTTTGCTAATCATAGCCAGATAATGGAAAGAACTCTTACAATTCAGTGACTTAAGACAGGAACCCAAGTTGAAAATGGGCAAAGAGGGCCTGAGGTGCAGCTCTGTGAAGAAGCACTATCCTAGAGTGTCTGAGGTCCTGGATTCCACCATGGTGCTGGACAGGAGAATGAAACAGGCAAAGGGTAGAACTGATGTCTTTCCAAGGAAGTGTGTGAGGCCAGCACTCCTGGGCGCTCAGCAGCAGCCATCAGGGATGCCCGAGTCAGGCCCTGAGGTGCCCACAGACTCACCGTGCCAGGAGCAAAACACGGAAGTGCTGGGGAGGGCGTGGTGCAGCCTGGTGCAGCTGCCAGGGGAGATACCACCCCACCCACCCGCTGCAGGCCCAGGTCACCAGTCTCAGGTTGGCAGACGCCCAGGACACACGCAAGGAACATGCCCACCGGCCCTGCCCTGCTCACCTACAACAGGGGCCCAACTCCCATCAGAGCCTAAAGGTGCCCAGGGCATTCCTGAGGAGGATCCCCACCCAGACTGCTGCCAGGCTCAAGACTCTTACTGAGCCAACAGGTGCTCAGGACACTCTGACCCCCACCCAGAGCCACCCAGGTGTAGCACATACCCTCCAGGTCGAGATATATTGGGCCCATCCCCACCACCAAGGATTTCAGGTCCTCCTGAGGCATGCAGGCAGAACTGTTCCACCCGCCCTGCACCTCCAAGACCCCAGGATATAGCAACACACCCCTGACACTGTGCTTTAACAATCCAGTAAACTGACCCGCACACCAACGAGTTACAGAGCCACGCCCTGGAGCCTCGATCCAAAAAGTGCTGCAAAAGGAAGCTACAGGCAGAAGCAGCTCTCTGGAAAGAGGAGGTCATCAGAGCGGTGGTGAAGGAGGAGGTCATCAGAGCGGTGGTGAAGGAGGAGGTCATCAGAGCGGTGGTGAAGGAGGAGGTCATCAGAGCGGTGGTGAAGGAGGAGGTCATCAGAGCGGTGGTGAAGGAGGAGGTCATCAGAGCGGTGGTGAAGGAGGAGGTCATCAGAGCGGTGGTGAAGGAGGAGGTCATCAGAGTGGTGGTGTCTGACCCAAACCTTTGGCCTGAAGGTGAAGCACCTGGAGACCTGCCTTGCTTCCCCACAGGGAACCTCAATTCAAAGATCCAGAGGATGCTCTTCCAAAATGAGCAATCAAACTAGAAAAGGTCCACTCCAAACCCACAGCACCCCTACCAAGAAACCCATCGACAGGGAGAGGGATGAAAACCTAAAACAATTTAACAATCTGATTACTAAAAGGAACAATGAACTAAAAGAAGATTTAATGAAGGGACTAAGTGAAAAAACTCAAGAGATGAAAAACTATTATCAAAGAAATAGACGTACTGAAAAGGGAAATAATGGAGCTAAAATCCTCAGTCAATCACATCCGAGGAATGGTGTGAGAATTTACTCATAGACTGACTTCTGTAGAAAACAGGACCTCAGCTCTTGAAGAAAGAGCTTCAGACAATGAGGATAGGCCCAGTATGTTTGAGCACATGGACGACAACAAGAAAAACCTCACAAAGCTCGAGAAGAATTTTCCAAATGTCTGGGACGAAATCAGAAGAAACAATATAAGAGTAATTGGGATACAAGAAGAAATTGAAACACAAACGAATGGCATAAAGAACATTCTCAATGAAATAGTTAAAGAAAAATGTTCCCATATTAAAATAGAGTCAGATATGCTCATCTATGAAGTTTATAGGAGACTAATTAGGCCTAATCAAAAGAGAAGTAAACCAAGACACAGTGTATTCAAAATGTATAACAGTGGATGTGAGGGCTATCTGGCTGCGACATCTGTCACCCCATTGATCACCAGGGTTGATTCGGCTGATCCAGCTGGTTGGGTGGTTGTCCCCTTCCTCTCTCACTGCTCCATGTGTGTGCCCCCCAAAGCTGCGCACTTGGTCAAAGAGGACGACCTTCCCCGATAGAAGAGGACAGTTCTTTGGTCAAGGGTATATGAGTAGCTGCGCTCCCCTGCTAGAACCTCCAAACAAGCTCTCAAAATGTACAACAGTGAAATCAAAGAATAAATATTAAAAACTGCAAGAGAGAAATGCCAAATCATATTCAGGGGCAAACCAAAAAGGATCACATCTGATTTTTCAACTCAGACCCACAAGAAGATCCTGGAAAGAGATATTTCAATCTCTGAATGACCACAACCTGCAGCTGAGAACATTATACCCAGCAAAACTCAGCTTCAAATTCAAAGGGGAAATAAGAGCATTTCATGATAAGATCAAACTTGCAGCATTCATGAACAGAAAAACAAGCATTACAAAGAATTCTCAAAGATAAACTCCAGATAGAAGAACAAGCAAAAGATCCTCAAAACCCACAGAGGAAATTTAAAAAAAAATACATGTTATGAAAAAGACAATCATGACAGCACAGAACTCACTAACAAAACACGATGACTATGAACCACAACCAGGTAACAATCCTAACGCTGAATGTGAATGGTCTCCATGCACCAGATTGGATAAAAAAAACATAATTTAACAATATGCTGCTTACCAGAGACTCATCTTTCAGCCAAAGAGATCCACAGATTGAGGGTGAAAGGATAGAAAAAAATTTACCAGGCTTACAGCCCAAAACAGCAAGCAGGTGTTGCGATACTAATATTGGACAAAGTAGATTTTTTTGAAGAACTAGTTCTTCAAAAAAAATAAAATTGATAGACCCCTAGTTAATCTCACTAAAAGTATAAAATCAAAGCAAATCAGCAAAAGTACCAAAAAAAAAGGGGGTGATCATCACTGAACCTATGGAAATCAAAGGGATTATTAGAACATATTTTGAAAAACTATACTCCTCTACATCAGATAATCTGAAAGACAAGGACAAATTTCTAGACACATACAACATCCCCAAATTGATGCAGGAGGAAATTGAAATCCTAAGCAGCCCAATAACAGGCACTGAAATCCATAAAGCAATTAAAGCCTTACAAAGAAGAAAAGTCCAGGACCTGATAGATTTTCCAGATCCTCCTTATTAGCTCCTCCTTATTAAGCTATTCCAAGAAATTGAAGAGAGAACTCTCCCACTTTTTATGAGGCAACCATACTCTGATACCAAAACCCAACAAAGATTCATCCAAAAAAGAAAACTATAGATCAATATCCCTGATGAACATAGATGGAAAAACCCTTAATAAAGTTCTAGTGAATGACATTCAAGAACACTATAAGAAGATAATTCACAATCAAGTGGGATTCATTTCAGTGATGCAAGGCCCATTTAACATACACAAATCAATAAATGTGAGTCAACTTAAACAGAATTAACTCAAAACCTTATGATCATCTCAATAGATGCAGAAAAGGCCTTTGATAAAATCCAGCACCTATTTATACTCAACACTGTAGAGAAGATAAGGATCAAAGGAATTTATCTTAATTATGTTAAGGCCATAAATGCCAAGCCCTCAGCTAGTATAATACTAAATGTAGAAAAGCTGAAAGCATTTCCACTAAACTCAGGAACAAGACAAGGCTGTCTGCTCTCACCGCTTCTATTCAATATAGTCCTTGAGACTCCAGCTGGAGCAATCAGGCAAGAGAAGGAAATCAAAGGGTTAAAAATAGGAAGATAAGAAGTCAAACTATCCCTTTTGGCTGACAACTTGATCCTATATCTAGAAGACCCAACAAACTACACCAGAAAACTGCTTGAGCTTATACACAGATTTACCAGTGTGGCAGGCTACAAGATTAACACCCATAAATCAATAGCTTTCTTATACACTAACAATAATGGGACAGAGGAAGAAATCAGGAAATTGGTCCCATTCACTATATTCTCATAAAGAATAAAATACTTGGAAAGTAAAAGACCTGTACAATGAAAATTATTGAACATTGAAGAAATTGAAGAAGTCCTGAGAAGGTGGAAAGCTGTTCCATGCTCTTTGTTAGGCAGAATTACTATAATTAAAATGGCCATTCTGCCAAAAGCACTATACAGATTCAATGCAGTCCCCATCAAGACACCAATGTCATTCTTTACAGATATACAAAAAGCAATTCTCAAATTCATTTCGAACAACAAGAAACCCAGAATAACCAAAATATTACTAAGCAAGAAAGATGAAACAAGTGGTTTCGCAATACCTGATCTAAAACTATACTACAGAGCTGTAGTAACAAAAACAGCATGGTACTGGTATCAAAATAGGAAATGAAGACCAATGGAATAGAATAGAGGACTCTGAGACAAACTCACAAATAAATATTTAAATATCTGATCTTTGACTAAGGGGATCAAAATATAATATAGAGGAAAGACAGTCTATTCAACAAATGGTGCTGGACAAACTGGACAGCCACTTGCAGAAAATTGAAATTAGATCCTTATCTCTCACCTTGCACAAAAATCAAATCAAAATGAATCAAGGAACTAGGAATTAAATCAGCTAATACACAATTGCTAGAAGAAAAATTATGACCAACACTCCAGCATGTGGGAGTTGGCAACGACTTCCTCAACAAGATTCTCGAAGCAAAAGAATTAAAGCCAAGAATCAATGAGTGGGATGCCATTAAACTAAAAAGCTGCTCATCCAAGGAGCTGGTCAAAACTGTCAAGGGAGAACCTACAGAATGGGAGATAATCGTGGCCTGTGATTTCTCCGACAGGGGACTAATATTCAAAATTTATGAAGAACTCAAAAAACTTAATATCAAAAACACAAACAATCAATAAATAGGCCAGAGAGCTAAACAGAAACTTCTCCATAGAGGAAATCAGGTAAGCCAATGAATACATGAGAACATGTTCTAAATCACTAGCAATCAGACAAGTGCAAATCAAAACTATCTGAAGATTTCACCTCACACCAGTCAGACTAGTGTCCAGTCCCAGCCGGCAGGAACCAGACGGCTCTCATTGGCGGCTGACTGGGAATGAAGTAGACCCAAAGGCCCTGAGTTCTCCCAGCACTTCATTTCTCCCTTTACTGCGGCTAAAGGCCTCCAAGCGCTTCCCACTTTCCCTCTTTTAGAGGCAAGGCCCTTAAAACATTCTTTTTAGAGTCAAGGCTATTCACATTTAGAGTCCCCGTTTCTACTGCTGTACTAGAGTCCCTATTTCTGGGGCCGGGGCTACTACCTGCATCTTCTACCGCTGATCTCTCCGCCGTCTCTGCTGCTGCAGTTTCTGCTTCTCTGCTTCTCCCATCTATGCTTCTATGCTTGCTTCCTGACTATTCGCTACGCTATTTATCCATTACAATAACCAATAGGGGCACAGTGCAAACACGTTTATACAATTGTAACAAATGAGTGGCCTAATGGTTTAGTCATGCGGTCAGGCATTACATCACTAAGGAAGATACAAGCCGGCTGGGACAGAGTTGTTTACCACCAAATCTTTTACAAGCCAGCTGGGCCTCATGTTGGAGTCCGGTCTCCAACAGACTAGCAAAGTTGAAGAATACAAATAATAATAAATGCTGGAGTGTTATGGGGAGATAGGAACACTAGCACACTGTTGGTGGAAATGCAGACTGGTCCAGGCACTCCGGAAATCAGTGTGGAGACTCCTCAAATAATTAGGGTTGGATCCACTATATGCCTCTACTGGGTATTTTCCCAGAGGAGTTAGAATCAGCACATTACAGTGACACATCAAATTCCATGTTCATAGCAGCTCAATTTACAATAGCTAAATTATGGAACCAACCCAGATGCCCCTCACTGGATGAATGGATCCAAAAGCTCCAATATATATATACAATGGAGTTCTACTCAGATATTAGAAACAATGATATTGCATCTATTGAAGGTAAATGGATGGCCTTGGGAGAAATCATGCTGAGCGAAGTTAGTCAAACACAGAGAGTCAAGGGATGAATGGTTTCCCTCATTTGTGGAGGCTGGACCTAAACCCAGGCTTGGGAGTAAAGTAGACAAAGTCATGTATTAGATCCACAAAACAAAAATGCAAAATGTTAATATTTATGAGATACAGTTGCAAGATACTTCATAACATATTTGAACAAGCTTTGCTGCAAACCTGTACAAAAATGTAAGTGTTTAATCCCATTGTCAAATATTTTGAGGAATAACAAGGGATGATGATAAGAAGGGAACAGAAGGGGAAATGTTGGAATTGAGATAAAGCAAGGCACATTCCAAGCAGTTATAAATGTCACTAAATATACTATAGCCATACACATAAAAATGTTCTTCATAGGTATAAGAATTATGTCACTGTATTTGGGTTTTTTAGGAACAATATAGGACGCAGAAGAAAGACAAGGGATCAGGGGACAGGAGGAGGGAGGTAGAGGGATGTGTCGGGTGGGGGATATTGAACAAATTGTATTGCTGAATTGCGTGCATTTAGGGATATGTGACAACTAATCCCAACATTATGTAAAACTATAATGTGCTAATAAAAATAAATTGTAAAAAACTACATTAAGATTTCACCTCATTCCAGTCAATTGGCAAAGATGAAGAATATAAACAATAACAGATGCTGGAGGGGTTGTGGGGAGGTAGGAACACTAGCACACTGTTGGTGGAATTGCAGACTGGGCCAGCCGCTCTGGAAAGCAATGTGGAGACTCCTCAAAAAATTAAATTAGACGTGGAATCACCACACGATCCAGCTGTCCCTCTTCTGGGTGTTTTCCCAGAAGAGCTAGAATGAGCACATTATAGTGACACAGCAAAATCTATGTTCGTAGCATCTCCATTTACAATTGCTAAGTTATGGAATCAGCCCACACACCCCTCACTGGATGAATGGAACCAGAAGCTATGTTATAAATGTAGTATGGAGTTCCACTCGGCTATTATAAACCGCAATATTACTGCCTGTGAAGGTGTATGGGTGGCAATGGAAGAAACTATGCTGAGCGAAATATGCCAAACCCAGAAATTCAAGGATCAAATGATTTCCTTCATTGTGGAGGCTGGAGTTAAACCTAGACCTGGGTGAATGGTCAAACTCATGTACTAGATTCACCAAAATCGAAGCAACACACAATCTATGGGAACTATAGATAAGAGGGGGAGAGGGGAAGAGGTGGGAGGGGGTTTAACGGGGGACGAAAGGAAGGAAACTGGGGAATCAACAATATAGCTTACTCTTTACTCCCCCAAGAAGCCCAATAATACTTATGCAATCATTTAATTCTGGAAAATGCAGAGAGAGAGAGATTTATATTTATTATGGGGGAAATGTAGACAAGTTGAGAGGGGGGTATGGATGATATGGGGTGATTCTGGATTAGGATCAGGGGCTTATCATATTGGTACTACATATGCATTTATGATTGTTCAAAAATTCGACTCCTCAATATAATAAAATAAAATACCATGTCTATTAGCAATGGCTTCCTTAGCCATATGCAAAGGAGATTGTATGTCTTGAAAGACAGTGCAGATCTTTCTCAGTACTGCTCAGGAAAGAGATCACAGAAAGAATGTCTTGTCCTGACTAGATTACTAGCTGTGTGATTTTTGACAGGTAACTTAGCTTCTCTGGGCTTTGGATAGCTCATCTGAAAAAAGGAGAGGCCAGAACTAAAGAAATCCTCCCACATACGAATTCTGTGATCCAGATTTAAAATGGATCTGTGTAAACACATTTGTAAATGAGTGTAATCGTGAGAACAAAACATACTGTATCTACTTATTTTAGAAATATATAAAAATGTGTAAAATGTTACTGTCTCCTGTGATGAGTATTTTACTTTCAACCGTGTGTGCTTTTCAATGCTTCCATAATGAGCACATTTGATTTTATATTTGGAAAAAACTCATAAAAAGCCCACCGGTGCCTTGCACAGGGTGTAAGTGCGTCAGACGTATAAATGCAAACGCCAGGTGTGTGAGACAGTGGGAGCCCCTGGATGTTTCTAGAACTGGGATTCTTTCACGTAGAATGAGGTTTTGTTTAAAGGTGTTTCGTGTTGAGATTGGGTGATGTTCAGTGTGTGACCTGCTGACCTGGTTCACAAAAACAGGTGGTAGGCGCCTGCAGGACCCCTTTCCCAACAGGAGGGGAACAGGAAGCTGTGCAATGTGGTGTGCAGAGCTCAGGGCCTTAGAGCACAGAGATCCAGGAGAGCTACCAGGTATGAGCCCGCCTGTGCCGCCAGCGAGTACCAGAGACCCAGGAGAGCTGCTGGGATGAGCCCGCCTGTGCCGCCAGCAAGTACCAGAGACCCGGGAGAGCTGCCAGGGATGAGCCCGCCTGTGCAGCTGCGAGTACCAGAGACCAGGGGATGTGTCCGCCTGTGCCGCCAGGGAGTACCAGAAAGGTCCAGCTGGAGCAGCGAAGGCCTCCTTGAAACTGAAGTTTCCTGAGCTTGGAAACTATGACTGCGTGCACTTCAGCTAAATGGAAACAAGTTCTCTTTTAGGTATGTTTTGTATGTTGACTTGAAAGGGCATTTTATCTGTTTGTGGTTTATAAGAAGTGAATAAAACCTGGGTGCGGTGACTTGTAATCCCAGCGATTCCAGAGCCTGAGGCAGGAGGATCGAAAGTTTGAGATCAGCCTCAGGAACTTACCAGGGCCCTGAGCAACTTAGTAAGACCCTGTCTCAAAATAAAAAGTAAAAAGGGCTGGGGATGTGGCTGAATGGTTAAGCGGCTCTGGTTTCAATGCACAATACCAAAAACAAAAAACAAAAGCAAAGAAGTGACTGTGCAAAGCGTGGTGTTGGATTTGCAGAGACACAACTGTCCACCAGCACGTGTCTCCAGGTGTGTGCCTGTTATGTCTGAAAACCAATCTAGAGGTCACAGTAGACCTCAGATCACTCTGAGCAGTGGGTTTCGAGTGGCCTTTACCCTGGAAGACAAACTGCCTCTTGAACGAGAAGGGACCCAAGGTTGGTTCCTCTGCTCGTTGCTGTGTGCAGTTCGTGGCCATTTGAGGGGCTTTGAAGGTTTCTTTGTGCTTGCTCATTATTTCTGGGTCTTGGGACATGAGGGATGAGAGGAGGAAACCAAGTTGTTGGCAGCAGCAATCCTGTGGGCTTCTTCATTGTGCTTGTTGTGTAGACATCCTGTTGGGTAGGTGCAAAGACAGGAAGCAAGTCACACAAACCCTAGCAACACCAACAGCTGGCGTTCGCGAGTCCACACATTTAGTTTGGGGCTCTGCTTTCTCCGGGATGAACATTCTCCGTATTCAAAAGACAGTCGTGCATAAATATCCTCCTGTTAATAATTGCAGCTTGGGCCTGGAACAGCAGACTTTAATTACTCACCCTCATGCCCTGTTTGTTTATCTTTCAAAATACCAAAATCTTGCCCTGCACGGTGCAAGATGGGAAGGTGGGAGAGGGCACAGGAAGCACTCAGGCTGGGCTTTCAGAGCTGACCACTGTGTCCAGTCTGCACACTGGACAGCAATCTGTTTATGGACCCAGGCCCTGGCGCTGGGGCCTGGGAGCCCCCTGTGTGGGTGGCTTCCCTCTGGGGCTTCCACCCTCTTTGGAGAATGTTGAGGACCACCTCTCCTCTTAGGGGCTGGGGTCAGAATCCCCCTCTGAGGGTTTTTTTTCTTTTGGTTTAATATTTCTAAAATCTGCACGTGTTCCTAAGTGGAGGGTAAGTCAGAAAAAACCTTGATGCACCACATGCTCCGGACACCCAGGGGACAAAGCTCTTCACCCTGTGTCGAATGGGTGGAGACACAGTGAATGGCTGGCTTTTGAGGGCATAGTAAGTGTTTTAAATTCAACTGACAAACAAAAGTTAAAACCACACTCTTGGTTTGTGACAAAGAGAAAAGCACCCCTTTCAATGGCCTCAGGTGGAGCAGGACCCTGGAAGAGCAAGTGGGAGGTATCAGAGTTGGGATGTCCCTGCGGCAGAGCCGGCTCCAGGGTAGCACCAAGTCCCCGGTACAGGGAGGCTGGGTCCCCTTCCTGCTGACCAGAGGGCAAGGGTATGCCCTGTCCCTGAGATGGCCTGGCTGTGCGAACTCCGCAGCCCGTGCCCCGCTCATCCTGGAGGTCCTGCAAGCAGCCCAGTCGTGGCCACTGCTTCAGCAAGGGACAGCACAGCTTCCGCCTGCTTACTCTTAGCAGGACCTCAAAATTCTGATGATGTCTAAAAGACCACAAATGAAATGCTGGGGGGAACGTGCTGCATTCCTGTCGGGGCTTCGCGCTGACCGTCTGTGGACAGCGCGTGGACCAATTCGCTGACTGACTTCATTGAGACCTACTGCACCTTAAAGTCGGGTCAAGATTAGAGAGAGATCCAAACGTGCTGTTTCGAAGCTGAATCCACAGTTGCCTGGTTTTTTGCCCCTGTTTTCAGCTGCATTTTCTTTGAGGCGACCTGTGAAGGTTAGGGTTTGCGGGCAGTGTGCACGTTTCTGAACAAATCATTCTAAATGGCTATTTGTATAAAACTTATACTTAATAAGCTTAAGGGCAGCATTGTTCCTTATTTGGCCTGCAGTGGCCCACCCTTTTCAAGTGGCATTATCGGGTTCCAGCTTTGAAAGCTTAATGAGCAAGCCCGTCCTGCTTAGTGGGCCCCGGTCAGAAAGCACAGTTGGCTGAAGTCAGCGGTTTTCCTTATTTGATCTGCAGATTTCTCAGTTAGCTAAACCGTTGCTGGCCATGTTGGTTTAGGTTGGAATCACTTGAAAACAAGATTTGCCCGGCCATGTTTTCATCAGCCTAACTTGGTCTGTTTCTGGGTTTTCTCAAACAGAAAAAATAAAATTAAATTAAAACAAAAATTTACAAAAAGTGGTCCTTTGGCCTCATGAAGCCTCGTCCCTCCCTCGTGTCCATCGGGTAAGGTGAGACTGCAGGCATGGCATGACACGCGTGCTAACATGTATGATAGGTCAAGGGTCAGGCTTGCACGTGGTGGATTTCCAGAGCTCAGGTCCAGGGGTTCAGCTTGCAGAGAATCCTCCGCAGAGGTGACGGGAGAGCAAATGGGCTGAGAGCATCCTTTGGTGGCCTCTGGGTTGCAGCTGTTCCTGGGTTCACTTCCACCTTCAGACCTGAGCACAGCTGGCTTACCCCAGAGCCACCAGAGTCCTGGAAGGAGTGGCTACCAAGTTCCTAGAGTTAAGACACAGGATGAACAATCAGCTCGGTGTGCAAATTAATTCCCACTTCACCCGAATTCATTAGACAGAGATGAAGGCTGACCCCCAGCTCAAGTGGCTGGGCCACGAGGTTGGGGTAGAAAAGAGATGTCAAGGAAGAATCCTCAGGATGGTGTGTCTGTGCCCCACCAAGACACCACTGTGATTCCAGAGCAGTTAATGATCAACTTTAAAAGCTGGGAAGCCTGGGCCTCAGCCCCAGACAGAAAAGCTGACACCCCAGTCCGCCTGGAAGGGGAGGAAAGGTCAACCTAGGTTCGCCACCTTCTAGCAAAGAGGCGTGGTGCTGTGCTGAGGACCTGACGAGGTGGCTTTCCCTGAAACCTTGGCGTGTCTCTGCCTTCTGGAGATGTTTGGTCACATTCTTAGTCTGCAGACTCTGCACGTTACAGAGAGCTTCCACCCCAGCTGCTGATCTAGAGGTTACGTGCAAACACACATTACAAGGTTAAAGTCCTCAGACACCTTTGTAACTGGAAAAAGCATTTTAAACTATAAGGCCGATTGTCTCTGCCCCAAAGCAGACTACTGTTTTGCAAAGGTATCTGCTGCTTTGCTATGGTGTCCCAGGACTGACGCTTCTCCTGTGAAATGAAGTCCCTTTTTAAGAAAAAAAATTACTTATCATTTTCAAATAGCCACCTTGGAGGGTTTTAAATGTCTCTGGTCAATTCAGTTAGTATAGCATACGAGATTGATTTGCAAGGCTTGATTTCAAAACATTGTTGTGTAGAGTTGTTCTTCAACCTCGGTAGCTGGAGTGCACCGGGCACGGCGTCGGGGACAGCAGCGTGCCAGGAGGCGGGATGAACATGCCCCTAGTGGGCACGCAGCTGCCCTCTGCAGCCAGGCAAGCGCCCAGGACTCCCTGTACACCGTCAGGACTGCTCCCCACCTCTGCAGCTCATTCTTTAGGTCACGGTGTGCAGGCTAACAGGAAAAGCACAATTAAACTACTTGGGACTTTGGTCATAACAAAGTGCTCCTAAATGGCTCCCCCGGGATTGTTTCGTTATTTCGATAGCAATGCCAATTTAAAAGGACACCACTGATTTCAGCAATCAGAAGCAATGCATGCTTAATAGTCCTGAGAAACTGAAGCCTCCTAGGAATCAGCCTTACACACCCTCCTTTCCCGGCCTCAGAGGGCCAGCCAGGAGGCGCAGGTTTGCAGGTGAACATGAACGTGGCCTTTCCGAGGAGTGACACAGAACTGTCACCACTAGGGCACACACTGTGCCCTTGGCTTCACCAGGTCAACATCCTAGAGAATTCGTGAACAAAGCCTGAAGTCTCTCTATAATGAACACGCAGCCAACATTCGAAGTGTGTGTGTTAAGCAAAGCAGGTTTGGGGGCCTCCTATGGCTGCACAGGGCCTCCCTCTGCAGAGCTGTCCCCTGGGTCTCCTGCCACAGATCCAAGTCACAGCACCCCTTTCCTCGGAGGCGGGAGCTTGACTGGCACAAGTAGAGGCCCTCATCTGCCGCAGGGGAGGGTTGGGGTGCTTCTCTGGAACTTTCCCCCATTTATTTCATAAAGCAAACACAGAGGTCCAGGCTAGGATCCTGAGAACATTGCTATGGAAGGCCACGTTCCGAGGCCATCCTCGATGATGCAATGCGGATCATTGTCAAATCACATTATTCAAAATACCTCGAATAATTGCTCTATGCAGCCTCAATGCCCAGGGCTGGCAAAGTTAGGCTCATCTATTTCCTTCAACAGTCTTGGTTTCTGTGATGCACATCTAATATAAGAAACTAAGGCAGAGAGCAGCTTTATCTGTCTGCGAGGTTGCCAGGAAACAGGTGTCTACATTGTGTAACACGGAATATTTGTCAAATATCAGTGATCTCAACCATGGCTGTGCCTCTGCCTCCTCCTCCGAGGCCGGCTGGAGACCACTGGTGCTGAGGCTGGTCTGTCAGGAAGGGCTCCCGGAGGGCTCGCCCTGCTCTCCTAAGCCAGCTTCCAGGAGGCCCACCCGAGCACCATCTCCAGCACATGCTGCACAGAGACCTCCTCTCTCCCATAATAACCACATCTGACTTGCGAGCTGGAGATCTGCACCTGGACAAGCCCTAGCATCTTCCTCCTGAGGAGAGAGAGGCCCAAAGAGTGAGCGAAACACACCGGAGCCAGAAAAGGAAGCTCAAGTCAACCACAGCCCTGTACCTGCGATTCCTGCTGCCCAGAGCAATGTGGACGAGAAGTTAAAAGTGGTCTAGCTCTTTAAACCCAAGCAGGGAATGGAGGTAGAAAACAATCTTCAAAGGTGAAAGGAAATGCTGTTTGTAAAAAAAAAAAAAATCAACTCTGCTATCTCTAATTCTATTGAATGAATATAACAATATTCAGCTGGCTCAAGACCGACAAATTGACATGATTTAAAGTCTCACTGAAAAGCTTGACACGGGATCCCTGGGGCTGGAGTGGCTTGCTCCGGATGGCTGCGGGATTTTCATTTCTCAGACCACCTAGGGCTGAGAGGTTGGTGAGAGTACAGTGATGTCCACACTGCAGAATTCGATGAGGCTCCTCCGGGAAAGAGGCTGAGCTGGGCTGTGGGCATCGGGCAGGAAGTGAATACAACTTCCCGATCAGCCCATTCATGCAGCATGGCGACTTCATATTGCAAATTAATACTTTAATTAATATCTTATTACCATGTAAATTTTGCATTATAAAATCTTTACAAATTGCAGAAAAAAAAACAGTTTCTGGCTTTTTTTTTTAACCACTGGCTTTTTAAATGTAATTTTCCATTTACGTCTTTATCGAATGCTTCTGTCTTTCAAATTTTGTCTCCCTTGGAGACTTATCAGTGGTTCTTTATCCAAACCAAATACAAAACTGAAAAGGAAACATATAAGAGATGCTGGAAAGCAAGCCTTAGAGGCCTGTCCATCTGAGGCTCGGAAGGTTGAATGGACAGCTGTTATTTTAGAAACATAATGGAGCACTGTGTTAGTTAATTAACTAATGCTTGGGGGAAATGCCCTGAGAGTGGCATCTTACAGTGTCAGGGAGACCAATTACTCCACCCCACATGCGAACGTGGATTGGGATCAGAGGGAAGCCTGGCTTTCGTGGAGCCCTGGCTGGTGGTCCAGTGGTCCACTCTGCCACCCTCTCTTCAATAGTGAGAACATGTTCTGGGGCTTGGACAGGAACATTTTCATAAAAGGAGCCCTGACCTCCCACACTTCCACTGTGGGCAGTCCAAGCTGGTTTGGTCTGCACCAAATTCTGCTCCCTGGGAGTCAGCAGCCTGCTGTGTCTTTAACGGAGCCACGGAGCCACCGTGTCAGCTTTCACCGAGTGTTTGTGCTTTTACCTGTAACCTGATTGTGGGGAGGAAAGGAGAACTTGGGCACACACCCCCCGGCACCCTGTTTCCAGAGGCATTTGTTTAGCTGGTAATTCTATCTCAGCGGACTTCTCTGCTTCGCGGGGTAGTGGTGCTCCGTAAGCATGCCCACGTCTCCATGGCAATGGGAAAACATGATGCTGGAGATCCAAGAGGGGGCGAGGGAGCAGCTGAAACACTACCCTCCTCTGGGCCTCGAGGAGGGGCTGGGCTAATTTATATGTCAAGTTAAGGGATGTTGGAACTCAGAGATCAAAGGAGGTCAAAGGGGGCTCTTGGAATGGGAGATATTTATTGTGCTCAATATAAATACAAATGTGTCCAAGAGGAGAAACTGAAACTCTAAAAGGCATGTAGACTGTGGTTAGTAAATATAAATAACACATCTGAAAAGGGATAGATTGCTAAAATTAACAGACACTTTTAAAAGCCATCTTAATTTAAATCCAGATAAATTAAGATAGTGACAATTTCAATCAAAATCAAAAATACAAATCACTTGAAAACATGGATTAAAGTTTCTAACTACACTACAAAACAGCTTTGAAACACCTTCTGGCTACGAATACTGAGGTTACCAAATGCACTTTAGAAACTTCTAGCTTTATTCCTAGGCTGCTTAGGTTTTGCTCCTAAGAGAATTGTTTAAGACCCCAGTTAACACTGTGCTATTAAAGGGCATTAATTTGACAAATTGTGTTGTGGGCTGTGAGTGGCTATTGGAGAGACAGGCTTTGTGTGTGTGGGGGGGGCTCCATTAGTGAAAGAATTAATAAGCCTATCACACAGCTGATCTGATGGGAAATGACTTGCATTCAGCTACCTCAACGGTCAGTCAGTGCTAATGGACAGGAGAAATGTGGATAACTGAAATTCACAGATGATCCGGAAACATCATTTAACCGTAGTCACTTCAGCCTTCCTCCCTCCCTCCAAACTGATGGCTGGAGGGGCTAGCAAACAGAGAAAGAGGGGTTCAACTGGACTCCACTTCCCCAGAGATCACCACTCTGACGTCTGTTTACTGATTAATTCAGAACGAGAGTCAAAGATTGACTAGCCTAGAGTAAATGACCAGTGGCCCCCAACAACTAGAAAGGAAAAATATCATATTCCAAAAGCTGCATGGTAGATGGGTTATTGAACCTTAGAAGGCTTGTTTCCATAGAACAAGGCTGTTCCTTGTGTTTGGGTGCAAGACAACCCACAGAGGTCGACCAGGAACCCCATAACACTGGCCATATATTTAAATTCTATGTGCCTGAATCAATGTCTTTTGAATCCTAAATCCTTACCCTCCAACCCATAAATCTTTCTTAACCTCTAGCCTGTGTGTGAGTGGGTATTTTTTTTCCCTTCTTCTTCTAATTCAGATTAAAAAAAAAAAAAAATCACCCTGGGGCTGGAGCGGTGATGCAGCAGTCACAGCTCTTGCCTGGCATGCGCAGGGATGCTGGTTCAAATCCTAGAACCACATACTCAACGAAATGATGGAGCAACGAAAGCCTCATGAAAAACTAAATAAAGTTGATTCTGTCTTTCTGTCTCTCTCTCTTACTGCCCTGTCTCTTAAAAAAAAAAAAAATCAACCTTTTTACTTTTGTAGTCCTGGGGTTGGTAGCAAGGGCCTCACATTTACTAACCAAGAGCTCTACTACTGAACCCCAAATCAACCACTTTAAAGTGCACCAGTGGCATCAGGGCCCTCAGAATGCAGTGCAGCCACCACCTCTGTGGTGGTTAGAAGGGAAGCCCTTTTGCGCCCATCAGCAGCTGCCTCGCTTTCCCTTCCTCCTCCAGCTCTTGGCAACCCCGGCCTGCTTTCTGCCTCAGCAGCCTGTCCTGTCATGGATGTTTCACCCAAGCGGAGTCCAGCAACACATGGATCTATGAGCCTGGCTTCTCTCATCTCACACAGGGTACCCGAGGTCGCTTGTTGGAGCATGTCCCTAACTCCTCTTTATGGCTGAGTGATATTCCATTGTAAACCCGGGCCACACTTCAGCTACTTGCCTGGGGAAGGATGCAAGAGCTGTTTCTTACCCATGGCTGCTGTGCCTAGTTCTGCTGCTAAACCTAAGCTTTTCATTCTGATATTCGCTGATTCCCGAGGAAGCCAAAATCACAGAGGACAACTGGCACACGTATGCGAAGCTGCGGTGGGCTTGGTGGGGAGTGGGGGTCCTGTACATCTGGGGCCTGGAGACTGCAGCAGACCAGGCTGCCATGACAGCAGGGTCAGTGGGAGACATTTTTCAAGAGTCCCAACAGTGGGGACATTCCAGACAGGGAGAGCGTGATGGAGGCGAGGCAGGACATTCATAAAATACCTGGATGTCAGAGGGTGTGGCAACTGAAGGCCATGCTGATGAGGTGGAGAGGCACAACCTAAGAAGTGTTCGGATCCACAGCCAGAGCAGAGTGGGAGAGACTGGTGACCTACTGCCTGCAGCTCTGAACAGGAGCACCAGGAGAGGATCTGGCAGCAACCACCAAATTCAACACTACAGGGCCACTCCACAGGGAATTCAGTCATCCTGATGTGGGTTTCCCAAATCAGGAAATCTCCCCTGCCAGAAGCTCCAGCCCTCACACCTGCCTCCACTGCACATCCTCACCAAGATAAGGGCATTCAAGAACTCCAAAGGCAAGGTCTCCCTGCCTTGACACCGTCCATAAACTCTGTTGTTGAAGCTGCTTGTAATGGAGCAGGATGAAGCCAGGCACGGTGGCACATGCCTGCACACCTGTGGTCCCTGCCACAGTGGACACTGACGCAGGAGGATCACAAGTTGGAGACCAGTTGGGACAACTCAGTAAGACTCTGTGTCAAAATTAAAAAGCCTGGGGAGGAATATGGAGAAGGGGCCACCAAGAGTGCTGTTATGGAATATGGAGAAGGGGCCACCAACAGTGCTGACATGGATGATGGAGTAGGGGCCATGAACAGTGCTGTGGAGGAATTTGGAGCACATTGTATTTTGCCCCTCCCAGCATTTTTTACATTCCCAGATATTTTGTATAAAATTGTAGTATGAATGTGGGAAATTCTGGTGATCATGTCCTTAGAGACAGGCCATCTTGGCCAGGGCCTTCCTTGGGACCCCATCTCATGGGGGGATCATGGAAAGAATCACCCAGAAGTATGCAGAACATGGTGCTTTTGGATGCGGGAGCACGGACTGTCGCGTCCCCTCTGCCTTTTTACTGCAGAGAAAACACGACACGCCATTGAGAGGCACACAGAGCAGCAAGCTTCTTTATTGAGTTCCTCTTCTCTTCTCCTCCTCGCCCGAACTCTCTCTCAGAGTCAAGGCCCTTAAGGCATTACATTTAGAGTCTAGGCTATTCACATTCATAGTCCTTGTTTCTACTGCCATACCAGAGTCTCTGTTTCTGCAGCTGAGGCTCTTACTGCCTGCATCTTCTACCGCTGCTGATCTCTCCGCTGTCTCTGCTGCTGCTGCTTCCATGCTTCTGTGCTTCTGCTTCAGGACAGGGCAGGTTGCTTCTTCTCTGGCTGCTTCTTCTTGGGCCGCTTCCTTCTTTTGCTGCTTGCATTCTTTTGGCTACTTCTTCTACCTGACTAGCTGCTACTCTAATTATCCATTACAATAGCCAATAGGATACAATACAAACACCTTTCTTCAATTGTAACAAATGAGTGGCCAAATAGCTTAGTCCTGCGGTCAGGTAATTTGCTAATTACAAGCCAGCTGGACCCCTTAGAGTTGTTTACCACCAATTACAAGCCAGCTGAACCTCATGTTCCCAACAACGGACTTTGTGGATACAGGTGGTTTCGGTTCCACTGGTAATGGTTGTTCTAGAAGTCTCCTCAGGTTTGGGAACTGTTGTGGGGACCTGGTGCTGCTGCAGGTCCTGGGGAGGCCTCAGTTGCTGCCACTGACTCATTGGCAAAGTGTCGCCAGAACCTCCCTGTCTGTGCCTCATCAGCGCCCAGGGTAGGTGTGGCTCACACAGAGGTTGGGGTCTTCACCACATTTCAGGGCAGACTCCAGTGCTCCGGACACATGATCTGACTGCAGATGGCTTTGCTCCTGGTGCTGGGCCTGGAGGGGGAGCTCCTGTGGACAATTTCCAGGTCATGTGGAGCAGGCAGGCATCCTGGTCCTAGCTGGGCTCCCACCCACCTACCTTGCTCTTGGCCTCCAGCTGGGCAGCCCTGACTCAGTAAGACCTGCTGTTCTCATGCCACATCCAGAGCATGAGCGTTGTTGGTGAGGCGCGGTGCTGCTCACAGTGCCCTGCAAATCTCAGCCATGAGTCTCTTGGGCTCTGCATCTGTGCAGAAACATGTCTGTTGCCCTCGCTTGGTCTCTGTTTCCTGCCTCAGCAGTGACTGTCTGGCCACACTAGTTAATGGGAAGATGGTACTGGAAGGAAACTCCTGCTGTACTCTCCTGTGAACCTCCTTCCCTTTTCTGGTTTTGAGAGGAAAGACAGAAGCCCAGTTTATTGTTCTCCAGAAAGTTTATTGTTCTTCCATCAGGGAGGCCACCTCTTGTTCCCTTTGTCATCTGCTACAAGTATCTCAAAACTTTCAAATCCTCTCTTGGTCAACAGCCTGGTCTAAATTCCTCCAATAAATAAAAAGCCTAATTCCTGCTGATGGTCTATACTCTGGCCTCTGTCCTGGGTCTGGCACCCCCATGCCCTGGTGTCGCTCGCCACCCTCACACCAGGCCAGGCCACCTCTGCACACATTCACCTCTGTGCTCGCTCATGGGAGACAGGTGGTCAGCAGGCGGGAGCACGGAAAAAGCTCATGAAGGAGAAAATATCAACACAGTACTGCTCTGTGATCCAACTCATCTTCCCAAAGCATGCATGCTTTGTGTGTGTGTGTGTGTGTGTGTGTGTGTGTGTGTGTGTGTGGTGTGTATCTGAACACGAGTGTGCACACACACACATCTTGAAATTCAGGTGGTGCTCATTTCTGCAGCAATACTGAGATGGGGGGAAAGTTAGCAGTCAGAACAGTTAGAATGTTCGAGTCAATCAAGGGAAAACAGGTTCTTTTCCTCTAAGATCAATTTGACATCCTCCAATGCTAGTGAGAAGGGTCTGGCAAGGTGGGTCCAGATGCAGACACTCCTTTCTGCCAAGCCAGGTGCCACATTCTTTCTATTGATGCCCAAGGTGTACACCCAAGGCTGGAAGCAATCAGAATTTCCCATGCCCATGTCCTAGGTTTGGGGGAAGAAAGAGGATGACCAATTGAAGGATGAACTTCCTATAAAAAGGGCAAACCTGACTGCCTCTTCAGCCCTGTCCTCTTCTCCCACTCTGGGGGAAGTCTGCTCTTTTCCCTATGTTTTGCTTTCTATTATTTTCTTAAAATTAAGTCTGTTGACTATGTTTGCCTTGGTGTCCCTTGGTTTCATTCTTCGACTCCAAGAGGACACAAAACTTACTTCCATTAAACCAGCATCAGATGGGGGCTCGTCCGGGATATGGATAAGATCATCACTGAGGTAGGCTCTCTGCACTGAGCACCTTGCATCTTTCTGTATCTTTCTTTCTGGAGAAAAATAAACTGGGCTTCTCTCTGTCACTTAAATGCAATTAGCATGACTGCCAGTCTTAAGTCTCAGATGACAAATTTCATGTCCTTTTACTGTGCCTAATCCCCTGCCGTCAGGTCAGATATGTTAGGATCTGTGAGGGTTGTTTCCAACTTCTCTATCCTGGCTCAGAGCATGACTGGCGTTAGTAGACAGTTGCCCTCTGATCCTGGCCAACTTTGATGTGAGGAGTTGAGGGAAGGAGTGAAGCAATTGAGAGATTCTGTCCAGGGCCACTCTCAGGGGGATCTCAAAGGCTTCTCCGCAGAACTCCTGTCCCAACAGCCCTTAAGGGTATCCTACGAGTAACCAGTCAAGTGGATGGTGCTGAGTGAACGCCCCAGAAATATGCACCTCCATATGAGCCAAACTCTTCTTCCAATGCTCGTTCCTCCCAAGTACCCCCTTCCCTTGCTGATCAGACTCTAACCATTGAGAAAAGGATATTTTACATAGAATGGGTCCTAAGGAAGGGTCTAAGTCCCCTCTGTTCATAAAATGGGCCTTTACAAACTTGAAGGAAGATAACTTTGTGCTTTTCTTTAGTGGATGAACTCTTTAAACACAGGGCACCTGAGAGTCAGCTATCATGACTGCTGATGTTAAGACTCAGGTGACAGGCTTGCTGGCAGGAAGGACTGATCCCCCTTCACCTAGGTGTTGGGAACATTGGTCCTGTCTTGCTCTGGTTTCCTTTCTGTGGGAGAAAGCTGGTGCTTTGGACAGAGAAAGGCTTAAGACAACTGAAGGCAGCTGACTGGGGCATCTCCCCAGTGCTGCAAGAAGGTCTCTTGTCCCAAGTCTGGCCCTGGCACCCCTCAGGGGTACCAGAATTGACCACTATCTGTCTCTCTTTGTTTCTGATTGGCTTGGCCTGATAGTGGAGGGCACCCTCACCTGATGAATCTCAGATCCTAAGTTGAAGTCTTGGTCTGATCTAAGGTCTTTGGGAAAGAGGCAACTCATTAATCCCCAGAGCGTGAGCAAAGCAGTGTCTTCTGAAATGTTTCTACTCTGTCTGTTCCCAATATCCAACTAGTAAACAGGGATCCCTTGTGATAAATTGCCAAGGTAGAGCTCTCCTAGCTTTAGCAACTTTCCTTCTGTAATCCCTTCATCTGGTAGGAAGAAATCAAAAAGTTTTGTCTCAGAGTAAAGCACCTCTCATCTCTCCTAGTTCAGGAAGCCAAAATGTTTATTTTCTCTAGTGGGGAATCTCACACAGAGCACTAACAGGCTTGCCTCCCACTTCAAATTGAGAAGCATAATATAAAATTACAGGCCTGTGGTTAAAAGAACTCAAGGCTAGGGAAACATGTAAGGCATATTTTTAAATGTACAACTAGTTGGCAAATATCCTCCCTTAGATTATCCTCCATGCTGAGGGAGGCCTCAGCAGCAGGTCATGAATGGAAAAGCAGAACTGTTGACCACTAGAGGCTCCAAGGTCAGGAAGATGCCCCGTAGCCAAAGAGACATTTCCTTGGGGCAGGCACCCATGCTGCCCTCTTTGCTCTTTTCCAGGGGATGACCTAACCACAGTTGACTGTAGGTTGCTTTTCTACTGTGGGACATTGTATTTGGAAGATTTGTAGTGGCCAAGGGAACACCAGATTGCCACTAAGCCTGGATTCCCTTAGGTCTTTGGCATGTGGCAACAAAGACCTTTGCATCCTCGCTGGTAAGGAAGCAATGAATCCAGTGGAATATAGGGAAAGGAGAGGCAGGATTGCAGACCATCAGAAGCCCTCTGGAAAAGGACGTCCACATAATTCAGGTGGGAGCTTCGTTCTCAGAAGTTATGCCAGGTCCACCACCAGCCTGCATAACCCACAAATGCCCAAGAAAAGCACATTTTCTTGGTCACCACAGAAAAGTATAAATTTTAATATCCTTTTTGCAGCTTAGTGTATTTGCAAAAGGGAAGGAAATGCCTGCTATTTACCTGCCTGATAGCCATCTACAATGCAAACTGCATGAGCTAGTGCCTAAACCAGTTTGAGACCAGGGTGGGGGGGGGGAAGGCTTGAAGTACTACTTTTAAATTCAAGTGGCTGTGAGGCCTAAGGGATCATGTTTACTCTTTTCCTGCACTCTGAGATTCTAGCAGGAGAGACAGATGGAAAGGATCTGGAAAGACCAGCTGCTCCAGGTTCCAAGCCTTTATAGATGCTTAAGACACCTATATTCTTGTACTTTGGGAGATAATGTAACAAGGACTCAGCTTAAGGAAGCTGATAGGACAGGCCCAATAAAATACTAATTTCTGAAGAGTTTTCTCTTCTCTTCTATTCATTTGGACACGAAGAAGGAAATTGGAAAGATTCCATATAGGTTTTCTTTGTTCTTAAAAAAGCAACTTCCTGACGATTTCACCAGCTCTCATTCCTTCAATGCCTGGGCTAACTCTGGTGCACTCTGGTCTGCTAACGATGTTTACATGCTCCTTTACTGGAATAAATATGGCTGTTTCAGTTTTGGGGTTTTGAGCTCAGTTTTACTGGTGAATTCACCTATCATTTTGTACACCTATATATTTTTCAGTCAGTCTTGTTTTATCTAACTGGAGTTTTTATTGTGGCTTTTTTTTTACTGCTGTCTTTATTCAAAAGGTCAATTATTCAAAGAAGGGCTCTGAAATCTGTGTTTCCTGTTGTATTTTTGTGTGCACATCATCCTGTGTGTTTGTGTACATGTGTGTTATATGTTGTGTTCAACATGATACCAAATTGACTTACAGATGAATGCTCATAAATTAAATTTAAAAAAGGAAAATGGATCCAAATAACTTTAATTCATATGACTTCAACATTTAAAAAGAGGTTCAATCTAAATCATTTAAACGTAAGAGTAAAGATGTGTTTAAGATTATTAGTTCACATGTTCTTCTAGGTGGTCAATTAATAGCATGTTGGTTTCTATAAATGCTTAAAGTGTAACATTCATTACTTCTAGGGTTTTTCCTCAATGGCAAAAGATGGCTTATATTTGTCTGGTATCCTGGTTTCAGCAAATAGGAAATAGATGGAAGAAATTTATAGGTATGGAAATATATTTTGATATGGAAATTAGAATAAAAGAAATGTTCCTAGATGATGAAAGAAATATTTCTGGATGAAGAAATATAGAATGTTTAAGTAAGTTGCAGAAAGTGTGTGGAGGGTAAATCTCAAAAGTCTGCATGAGATTAAATTAAATATAATTGGCACAATTTAAAGTTATTTAAGGTTTCACTTAAGTTCAAACATTAATATACTGTTATGAACCAGAATCAAACTCTATGTGTTGAAATAACAAAGGGTTTCTTAAAACATTGATCTGCTCTTATCAAGATAATTCCTGGTGTTAGGTTTAATTACTTAGGAAAATTAAATCTTAAAAAAAATCATAGTTTGTACTTGTTTTAAAACCTTTTCAATGATTACTTCATATCATTAAATGAGAAACTGTTTTTAGGTTATTACTATATAGCTGACACCTTGATATATGTAAGTAGAACTATATTTAAGAAGTAGATGCTTATCTGAGCCTTGTTTATATGTTATGTAAGTTTATAAAATAAAAAACTTACGTAGTGTTACAGACAAGGTAACCAGCATGCTCTCTTTTACACATTGTATTTCAAAACCGGGGTTATATCTGTTTGCTTTAACTACATAAATGTTTCATTGTTATACACCAGATAATAAGTCTATCTCTGATCATCAACACTTTCTTAAGTGAGAAAATTTAAAGGTTTTGCTCAACCTGTGCAGACCTGTGATTATTGTTATAATACACTGTGGATCTTAAATTTTTATTCAAAGGTTAAAATTAGTTAATATAAGGACATCTGTGTAATTAATACTGGCTTTGTTGTGTATTAGATTTATTCATGTCTTCCAAGTGTATAAATCTTTTTTAAAAAAAAAAAAAGAGAGAGGGACAGTGAGAGAGACAGAGAAAGAGAGAAACAACTTCATTTAGTCTTTCACATGCCTTTGTTGCTCCAACACTTAGTTGTGTACGTGGTGCTGGGGTTTGAACTGGGGTCCTTGTGCTTGCCAGGCAAGCACTGAAACCATTGAGCCACTGCTCCAGCCCCAAGTGTGTAAATCTTTTAAGGTGTAAAACTTAGGACAGCATTTTACCAAACTGGTATTTCCAAACTAAAGTTGGTAACAATGAACTCCTTCAGGTTTATATAGAAACAACAAATTTAATTAGGGATTTATTTATATCATTTAATATTTTGTAATTGGATTAGAATAACCTGACCCTATACACTGGGATAAAAATTTAACTGTACTTTTGGAAAGTAATAAGGAGAGCCTAATTTATTGAAAAATTAGCAATGTGGAACATAAAAACATTTTGCTACCCTTTCCACAAGAAGGAGCACTCTTAGCTTTTGTTTGATTTATGATATAAGGCTGTGTGTTAACTAATACTTACATAGACTCAGGAAAACCCTACCATCTTTCTGGAAAACTCAGGAAGGCATTGAGAAAACACATCATCATGAACCCCGAGTCCATAGAGGGCCACATAATTTCAAAGGACAAATTTATCACTCAGATGGCCCCAGACATTTGGAGGAAGTTACAATAATTGGCATATGGCCCTAAACTTTAGATAACATCTCTCAGCTTGCAACCTCTGTCTTTTATAACAAAGATCAGGAGGAGAGGAAAGAAAGGGAACATAGATACCGGAAAAAGCTGAGGCACTGAATTAAAGGAGTAAAATGGAATGGACCCCAAGACACAAAAAAGACTTACGTCCATTGTTAAAAAGGGGGACATTACCTGTGGGAATGCCCACAGGGCAAGTGACTACCACCAAGGCCCTATTCTACCTGTCAAGTCAATCACTGGAGGAATAAATGTCCCCAGGAGCACAAGCCTTCGGGTCCAGAATTCCCCACACAGGCCTGACAGGGCCAAGGTCAGCTTTGGTGGCTCCCATGACTCCTATCACCATGCATGAGCCCCAGCTATGCTTCTCCACAGGGAGAAGTTCCCTCTTGGACACTGGTGCTAGCCTTTCTGTACTTGTCTTTACCCTGGACCCCACTCCTCTAACACTGTGACAGTACAAGGAGTGTCTGGAGGGCCTGTGACTAGAAACTTGACTCCCCCACTAAGCTGTAAACAGGACAGGATGATGTTTTCTCATGTGCTCCTGATAGTCCGAAGACTGTCCTGTCCCTTATTAGGGAGAGATTTACTTTCAAACATTCAGGAATCCAACATGATAAATCTAGGGCCCCAGGGACCACTATGCTTGCATCTATTAAAATGTGATATAAACCCCAAAGTATGGGCAGAACTGGGCAAGCAAAAAATGCAGTTCAGTTAAAATAGCCCTAAAGGATTCCTCTATCTTTCCACCCCAGAGGCAATAACATCCCTATTTTAGGAGTCCAGGAACCAAATGGGGACTGGCCTTAAGGTAATTAACGAAGCAGACACTCCCCTCCACTCTGTGACGCCTGATCCCTGTACTCTCTCATTTCGGCTGCTGCTGCTTAGTGTACTGTATTACATGTCTTTTTCTGTACAACCCTAGACTTTCAATTACAATGCGTTTTTGTCTTACAGGAACCAAGTAACAGACCTGGTTCTCCCTCTCTTAGACTCAATGTTAATTTTTATTCTGACATTAACTTTTTGATATCTTAGTTCAGCTGATTCATTTCAAGTCAAAACCTGCTGAACTCCTGATGATGATGATGGAGCCACCCACCAGCACTCCAGATGGCTTTTATCATGGACCCCTTGATTGACCTGAACATTCTTAGAAGAAAACCCAAACTGCTTGCCTCTCTTTGCCCCTTCTCAGCCTGAAGTAGCGAAATAATGGTCACTGACCAATTTCCCATCCTTATAGCAGTAAAAGTTTCCTTAATTAGATGGGGGAGTGAGATGGGGGAGGGAGTTAGGCAGTCAGAGTAGTTAGAATGTTCGAGTCAATCAAGAGAAAACTGGTTCTTTTTCTTTAAGGTCAATTTGACATCCCCCAATGCTGGTGAGAAGGGTCTGGCAGGTGGGTCCAGATGCAGACACTCCCTTCTGCTAAACCAGGTGCCACATTCTTTCTATTGATGCCCAAGGTGCACACCCAAGGCTGGACCCAACCAGAATTTCTCCAAGGCCATGTCCTAGGTTTGGGGGAAGGGGGAGGATGGCCAATTGAAGGGAGAACGTCCTATAAAAAGGGCAAATCCGAGCCTCTTCAGCCCTGTCCTCTTCTCCCACTCTGGGGAGTCTGCTCTCTTCCTATGCTTCGCTTTCCGTTGTTTTCTTCTTTCTTTCTTTCTTTCTTTCTTTCAAGAGAGAGGGACAGTGAGAGAGAGAGAGAGAGAGAGAATTTTTATTGAGTTTTCACATGGCTTTCGTTGCTCTGACGCTTAGTTGTGTTCGTGGGTGCTGGGGTTTGAACCTGGGTACTCGTGTATGCTGGGCAAGTGCTGTAACTGCTGAGCCACCACTCCAGTCCCTCTTAAAATAAAGTCTGTTGACTATGCTTGCCTCGGTGTCCCTTGGTTTCATTCTTTGACTCCAGGGGACACGAACCCAACATCCATAAAACCAGCATCAGTGCAAGTCCCCCTTTGTGTCTTTGTCCACTTCCCATGCCATCTGTGGTGAGCATCCTCACTCACACAGCCGCATTTCACAGTGGAGTCACTGTGTCCCTCGCGGGGAGCCGAGTCCTTGTGTGTATGTCCCATTCCATGCTATCACAGCCCTGAGAATTGAAGACAACTGTATCCCCGTCCCACCAATGACGAAGCTGGGGTTCAACTCTCCTCAGTAGCCTGGTAAAGCCACAGAGGCAGGATAGTGGGGGAGGCCAGCAAGGACTCGCAGGTGCATGGCACCTACTGGCCAGACCCTTGAGAGCCACACGTGAAGCATCGAAGGAGCCAGGGGCAGAGGAAGTAGGTGAGCCGAGCAAGTGCTCCAGTGCCAGGTACTGGAGGTGGGCTGTGTTTGGGGAGGGTACCTGACCTCAGGTGGCAAGTCCCTCCAGAGAGATGGGCTGCTGGGGAGGTCCTGGGGTGGGAGTTGTCAATGGTCACTGCTTTCTGCAGCTGAGGACCAAGAGCCTGGTCCTAAGGGCAACTGGATGCTGCACCAGCGTCCAGCAGAGGCGACAACCTGCCATCCAGGTCTCTCCCTGCCTCCTCTCCACCAGGAAGCTCTGAGTCCCCTGGGCCTGTGTTCCCCGGGGCCTGTCTCCATCTCCCCAGGGTCGGTGGCTTTGTAGGTTAGAAAATCCTCCATGAAGTGCTGGCTTCCTGATGATGAATATGCTGCTGACCTTCAGGAATGACTTAAAGCCCCAGCTTCAAAAAGCTGCAGAATCAGCTGGTTACAGTGGTGCACACCTGAAATCCCAGTGACTGGAGAGACTGAGGCAGAAGGATGGCATGTTTGAAACCATCCTGGGCAACTTGGTGAGGCACTCTCTTCAAAAAAATCTGGGGGTGTAGTTAGAGCACCTCTGGGTTCAATGCTCAGTACAGAGGTGGGTGTCATAGGTAGCAGACAAACGGCCTGTTCTGTGGCCACACAGCCCATCCTGCTTCCTTGGGTGTCACAAGGTTCAAGTCAATATTTCCCAAGCTTTGGGGACAGGCCTGACACAAGGCCAGTGTCCTGTGATGCTCAGTGAATAAATTTGACTCAAAGGTGTGTGTGAAAACACTGGAAAGACAAGGAGAGCAGGTAATGACCCGGGATTCAGGGACCCCACTTCAGTCTGTGTACCTGTGAATGAAACGGGGTTGCAGAAGCCACCGTGTGGAGTTGCTGGTGCTCCCTGAAGGACGTTCCACTTCGATGGTGGAGCTGGCCTGGGGTCGTTAGCAGGGAAGGTAAGTGGGTGCACTGTTTGTCCTCAAAACGAACAGCTCTGTGTAGTGAGAGTGGACAGGCCACCACTCACTGAGAGGAGGGCTGCCTTCCTGTCCCTGTGGGAAGGCGGGGTCACGTGGTACCTGGTGACCGTGCGCTGGGACCAGGACTGCTGCTCCTGTCTTAGCGGATTGTGAGACACCATTTAAGTGAATTCGCTTACAAGGTCGGAGACTCGTGATGCCTTCCAGGGGAGCACAAATGTCTAAGCGAACATTGTTGACCTTCACAAATTCAGGAAAGAAAGGCGTTAAAGTTTCACATCAAGCGTCATAGGTGAACGTTTGTGGAGCGATTTCCACGTCTTGGTGCTGGCTCACCTCGGGCCCCCGCTGTGATACAATCACCCCAGCACGTTTGTAGGTGTGATACTGTTTTGGTTTTCCTTTAGTGCTGGGGGTCAATGTCACTTACCAGCGCCTCGCACAAGCTGAGTGCGGGCTCCACCCCTGAGCCTCATGCCCAGCCCTGGCAACCTGACTTTTACCCATTTTGGAGTTTCTGTTCTCTGCACACTCGCAGACCAAGGACAGATTCTGCATGGGCTGAGGAAAACATCTTTTTCTGTTGTTTTTTTCTTCTTCTTCGGGTGCTGGGGACAGAAGCCAGGGCCTTGGGCATGCAGGACAGTTGCTCTCCCACCGAGCCACATCCCCAGCCCACGGAGAGCAGTGACTCGGCTTCCTCAAAGGCAGTCGATAGCGGCGCTGTTTTTATTTTATTTGACTTGTGGCCATCAAGTCTGCAAGGAATTGAGTGAGAGGTGCCTCCCAGCCACCATGCACAAATCGTAGTCATGCTGAAGTTTTAAATGCTGCTCATTTCATTTCAAATAATCATCACTTGACATTTCTTTGATTTAAATGAAATTTTCAGCCAGGCTTGGCGGTGCATGCCCATAATCCCAGCTACCAAGGAGGCAGAGGCAGGAGGATCGCCAAGTTCAAGGCCAGCATGCACAACTTAGAGGCCCTATCTTGTAATAAAAAAATACAAAGGCTGGGGGTGCAGCTAGATGGCAGAGTGCCCCTGGGCTCAATTCCACACACCCCCATTTTTTTCACCATAGACGTTTTATTTTTGGAAAAGCAGTGGATTTCCGCAGTGGCTGTGTATGCTGCGTGAAACTCCGCACCCTTGCTGTGCCAAGACTCCTTTGGTTAGGGCAGCTGCCATGAGACTTCCTGAGACCAGACGTCGGAAGGAAGCCTCTGGACTCGGACTCGCTGCTCTGCCTCCGTGTCTATGCCAGCCTGTGAGACTGGCTGGCAGTGCTCCTGGGGTGGCTTGGTCCAGCTGTGTGTTCGTTATGCTGCACACAGCTTCCTTAGGAGTCTGGCTGTGCCCACACCCTGGACAGTTCACACCCTTGCTGTGCTTCCCCTGGTCCCCGTGCTTGGCTCACACCAGCTCTCCAAAGATCGGGAAGTGAAGGAAGCTAAGGCCACAGGCCACGTCTGGGGACGTCTACGGGGTCATCACCTTCCAGGAGCCAATCTGAGAAGCCATCCTCCAATGTAAACGTGCCATGGCCCTGGTCCTGGGTCCTCTCTCTGTGATCAGACCTGCCCCTTTTTACCTAAGTCAACAGGGGCGGCGGCAGGGAGGCCTGCAGACGTGTGCTCCAACAACTCAGAAAGCCAGTGTGAAATGGGCGATTTCACATGTGCCCCCGGCTTGCTTCTCGGAGGGAGCCAGAGAGGAGCCGGGACCTCTAGACTGTGCTCCCTGGACCACTCTGTGTTCTGGATCCTGCCTGTGGTCCCTGGGCTGGTTCCCATGGACCTGAGCCTGAGCCAGGGAGGGCAGGGGCTGCCCTGTGGGTTGCTGGTTCGGCTGCGTTCTGCTACCTTCAGAGAGCTCTGCAAAGGAAATGGACCTGGGAGAGGGAAGAGGGGGAAAGGCTGGCTGTCTTCCATCACTCGGAGAAGAGGAAATCTTGCAGGAAGAGCCACTGCCACTGCTACCATCGGTGTTTCTGATAAAACCGTTCCTCCTGGCCAAATGGAAAGATTAGCACGAATGTGATTGGGTGGCTTGAAATTTTTGTTTTATGTATTTTCTTGTTTGCTTTTGAATTGGGGTAAAATATAAAACCATCCCAAGCCAGTCATCCTTCCGCCCACTTCTGGTCTCCTCTGGTCGGCTCACTGCTGCCAGGAATTTGTCTGTAGGTATTGCACGTAAGGGAATGCTTAATGCTGCGTATCATCTTGCTAGTCCACAGGACCTAGACGTTTGGGCAAACATGATTCTGGTTGTTTCTGTGAAGGTGGTTTTGGTATGAAGTTGACATTTAAACCAGTAAGTTTGAGTAAAGCGGATCAATCTCCATAGCATGGGTAGGCCCTGTCCAATCGGGTGAAGCCCAAAGGGGGTAAAAGAACTGGTGTCCCCCCAGGGGCTCTTCCTTGAGTCTCCATCCTGTCAACCTGTCATGCACATAGGTCTTGGACCTGCCAACTTCCGCTCGGACAATCTCCTGAGCCAATTCCTTACAGTCACTCTCTGTTGGTCTGCTTACCTGGAGAACCCTGACTCAAACAAGAGTGAACCATTCAGGGTCTGTGTTTTGTGGCTGGCCTTGGTCTCAGATTTCTGCCACTGTAAAAACTACCTGAGATAATGAAGTTGTAAAGAAAAAAGCTCAATTTTGACTCGCAGGCTAGGAAGCCAGTCTATGATCGACTAGCCCTGTGTTTGGCTGTCGTAGAGGAAAACTGCTCCTTCATGGTTGGGACTTAAAGAGAAAAAAGAAAAGACAGGGGCCTCACACTCCCCTTCTAGGGCCCATACACTGCCTCCCCTGCCTCCAAGCTGGGGACGGAGCCTTTAACACCAGGGCGCTTGGGGGACGTGTAAGACCTGAACTGTAGCAACGCTGCCCTCAGGTGCACCCCAGAGGGCCTATGTCGCACCTGGCGCGAGGGTGCACCAGCTTATCTGCACCCCTCTGTCCACGGCTTCTATGAAGACTGCTGCTTTGAGCCCGCTGCCCACGGGTCTGTGTGCCCTGCTGCCTGCCTTTCAGAGCCCTGCGCCATGGGCATCTTCCCAGCCCTGGTCCCCACTGCCTACTTTAGGGTGCTGTGGGTGAGGGACGGCATCACTCTCAGGGTGGCCTGGCAGGTGCTGGAGCCAGCATGGCAGCTCAGCTGCTCAGACCCCCTCGTGAGGTGGGACCGGAGGTTGCAGCCAGCGCTGGGCTGAAGGCGTTGTGCCTCCGGTTGCCTCTCACCCGGCCGTGGACAGGTGTCAGTGTCACCAGCCCCGTGCTCTCACATGGGGTGTTGGCCACATCGTCACACCTTCTCATGGAAATAAACTGTCCCTCGGACAAAAATCCATGTAGCTGAGACATTTCTGGGAGCTCGTGGGGCCATGCGAGGCCGCCTGTGTCACAGAGCCAACCTTAGAAAGTAAGGCTGTGGAAGCTGGTGGAATAATTACCTGCCTAGGGTGCTCCAGACCAGCAGGGGCAGCAGGCCCTGGGGTGGACCCCGCACCTGGCAGGCTCTCAGAGGAAACAACCCAGCCTGGGGCCCAGTGGCCATGCACGTGGCCCTGTTGGTATTCATTTGCAGGACGTCTGGTGGGGGCCAAGAGCGGGGCGTCTGTATTGTCCGGGTTGAAGCCCACTCCACCCCACGTCTCCGGCACACGACTCGGTGCTCTGGACCTCAGCATCCTTTTAGGAACCATGGAATGACCCTGTCACCCAGTCCAGCACACATACATGAGACCTGCTTTAAACTACGAAGCACCCTGCAAAGGCCTTTCTTTCTTTTTTAATTTTTTTTTTAAAGAGAGAGGGACAGTGAGAGAGACAGAGAAAGAGAGAAACAACTTTATTCAGTTTTTCACATGGCCTTAGTTGCTCCAACACTCAGTTGTGTACGTGGTGCTGGGGTTTGAATCCGAGTCCTCGTGCTTGCCAGGCAAGCGCCGAAACCGCTGAGCCACCGCTCCAGCCCTGCAAAGGCCTTTCTAATAGAAAAGAATACAGATGGCAAACCTCTTTATTTCTAAAGAAAGGGACAGTGAGAGAGAAAGACAGAATCATTTTTTTATTTGGTTTTTTCTCGTGGCTTTCGTTGTTCTGAGACTTCATTGTGTGCGTGGTGCTGGGGTTTGAACTCGTGTACTTCTGCATGCCAGGCACGCTGCGCAACCGCTAAGCCAGCGCTCCAGCCATTCATTTTTTTTTTTTTAAAGAGAGGAGGGCAGCAAGAGAGAGAGAGAGAGAGTAGAGACTGAGAGAATCAATTTTCATTGAGTTTTTCACATGGCTTTCGTTGCTCTGACACTTAGTTGTATACATGGGTGCTGGGGTTTGAACCTGTGTACTTGTGCATGCCGGGCAAGCACTGTAACCACCGAGCCACTGCTCCAGCCCCAGCCATTCATTTTTTAAGGCACAAGAATTGTGAAGACTTGGGGGTAAATCTAATTTTCAGAATTTATATATATATATATATATTATTTCATTACAATCTTGTTTGATTGTTCAGCAAATAAATTTCTGTATAAAAAAAGAATTGTGAAGAATCACAGTGAATAGATCACAGGACACTCTCTCTCTTTCTCCGTGTTCTTTGTGGATTTTCTTGTGGTTTAAAAATGCCATGCGTCATGTGCATCTTCCTGCAGAGCAGATCCTGTTAAAAGGGACAATATCAGGTTAAGTAAGCTGGGACGCCATTTTCAGGTTAAAATGGTCAAATATGAGCAAGTCCACTTGGCTCCGCTAAACGTTCTTCTTAATCTCTGTGCTCTCTTTTGAAGAATTGGCGTCAAATAGACGATGTGTCCACGATTCACATCATACCACAACAGCAAAGCTCTGATAATATGGATTTCTACACTGATTTGGAACAGTGGAATCATGACCACTGTCAGTGCATTTTGGAGCTGATGGGTCCCCAGAGATGGTTAGTCTCACCCCACGGAGAGGACATGGAGATGGAGCTGACCACACACCCAGGGCTGGAGCTCCATCCCTGATTTCCCTTCTGCACCCTGCGGCTCTCTAGTGGGCTGCCTTAGACAAGGCGCACATGAGCAGGTTGATTGCAGGACAGCCCTGGTGTCCCCGACATGGACATTTAAAAAGATGACAGGAAATCACAGTCCTGCCCTAGTGTAACCAAGACCTACACAAAATGCTCCTGTGCCCTTCTCAGAGGTGTGCATGCCCTGGCCCTCCTCCCCGCACGCTGGGGCACATCTTAGAGTCCTCCCCTGGAATCTCCCTTCCCAGCTCCTGAAGCAACCTGGCCCCAGCTGTCCTGCCCCTGAACAACCGAACAAAAGGCTCCTGCCCTTCACTGACCCCATCTCCTGTCCACAGGATGACCTGGAGGCCTCTCAGGCTGGTCCAGGGACAGTGTGCCATGAGGACCTCTAGGAGACTTGTGTGTGCCACACTCCTCTTAGGAACCATTGTTGGTTGGAAGGTTGGAATGAAATCTGAGTATATGGACCCCATTCCAGATAGAGTGAGAGAGAGCGTGCACATGTGTGCAGACATGCGGGAGCGTGTGTGTGCGCGCGCGTGTGTGTGTTTCAGGATACCGGGGTTGAACCCTGGGGCGTTTTATCACTGAACTAGGTCCCAAGGCCTGTTTATTTTCAGACAAGCCTTCTCTAAGTTGTTGAGGGTCTTGCTGACCTGCTGGGGCTGGTCTCAGACTTGCAATCCTGCCTCAGCCTTCTGGGTTGCGGGCTTTGAAAGTGTGGGCCACACCCAGCCCAACCTCTCATTAAACTGAGCCCTGACATAACTGATCCTTTGCTGCTCTGGTGACATGGATGTGCCTGCTTACCTTGCTGAACACAGCATGGCCCAGAGTTGGAGAACCCTCTAAGGCAACTGAACAGGACAAGATGATCCCATTACAGGCTGAATGGCAGAGCCTGGGAGTTCAGCTGCCTCGCGTGGGTCTGTGGAAATCACAGAGAACTGAGGGGCAAAGCCACCCTTAGTCCTTGCCCCCAGGTGTCCCCCCCATGTTCTCACTTGGAGCATTGGATGCCCTTTTCGAGTATGTTCTTTGGGTTCATTCTGTTGATGGGGAAGGCTTGAGGGGTACGTGTGGGTCCCTGTGCCACTTCTCAAAAGAGTCAGGAGATGTTTGCAGAGGAGAATGTGTGGGTTCCACCCTGGACTAGGCAGGGTGCACCTGTGCAACAGGAAGGGGAGCACAGTCTGAGGAAGACGTTATTAAACATTCATTCATTTGGATGAAAGTGTCCTAGCTGGCATGCTTTTGAACTGGAGCACCCTGCAGGGGGAGGCAGGGCAGCCTCTCAAGTCATTACCACCCATCAGCAGGTGGCTGTGAATGGGCTTAGCAGCTCCTCTTCCCCCTGGGCTCCTGGAGAGGAGGCAGGAAGGACATTAAGGCTGGAGCAAGCACTGCTGGGGTGGGGATCCAGGGAACTTGGAGGGGTCTCCAGTGAGCCTCCCAGCTCTCCCAGGGGCCTGTCACAGAGAGCCCAGGCTCGAGGCGCTGCTCCAGGACTGGCAGCTTTACCCTCTGTGCATTTGCTTTCCCACTTATTCTCCTAAAAGAAATGACATGTAAACTGCACGACAGTGGCTGGTCTGCGGAACACTCGAAAGCGTGAGCGAGCAGTCAGAGGTAAGCAGCACGGCTGTGCAAACCCACCCAGCTTCCTCAGCAATGGTGATGGCTGTCGGGCCAGCAGCTTCCTCCTTCTAGGACTTTCTTTCCTGGGCATTGATTGCTGATCAAATGCTGCCCCTGTGTGTGTGCATGTGTGTGTGCGCGTGTGTGCGTATGTGTGTGTGTGTGTGTAAGTATTGTGGATCTGGCTATTTAAGTATCTATAGAAATGATTGTCTCAGGACAATGTGTTCCAACTGCTAAATGTGATTCAAGAAAAACATTTTAAGAAAGAAAGAAATGGTCTTATAACAGCCCGGGAGTTAAGAAGGGATGGTGTCGGGTCACAAAGGGGAACATGCCAGTAAGCCTAGACTCGGGGGGCTGACGGCACGCCCTGGCTGATCCCCAGCACAGCCAGCGGGGCGGCCCCCAGCCTGCATGGCTGACCTTGCGCACCTGCACACCTGTGGTCCAGAGGGCTCCAGACCCGCGTGCCCAGGGCCATTTCAGAAGTGTGGGCAGACAGCACGGTGCACCCAGACTCCATTTTGCAGCCTCACGTCCGTAGGCGTTTCTAACTTGTTATAGCTCACAAATTGCCCCTCTTGCAGCACACAGGAAAACGAACCAGGTTGAGTTGAAATCGAGGAGCCGTTTCCCAGGCGGTGAGCAAACGAGGGTGTGTTCTGTTTTCATTCTGCGCCCACCTCAGAGCAGGGATTAGCATCGCCTGCAGTTTCATCACGGAAAGCCCTGGGCCCGGGAGAGGCCCCAGGCAACACCCAGTGGGTGCCAAACCTCCCACTGGTCCTGGTCACAGGGCGCTGAAACACTGCGGTGGGGGTCACCTCACAGCCCTGCCTCTGCTTGCTTCCCTTGTCTCTGCAGGTAGAGGCCTGTCTTGTTTGTCAAGAAGCAGGGACCAAGGCTGCCAGGGCTGTAGGGGACACTCAGAACCCGCCCTCCTGGCTTAATCCACGCCCATCGCTTCTGGCACTTCCTACTGAAAACAAACCCGGAAAGCTCTGAAGGAAGGATGCCTGCACCTCTGCGTTTGTTCCAGCTCAGGATTAATTGGATGCCGGCGGGAGAAGCCAGGGGAAGGTTCAGGGTGAGGCCACCACTGGTGGAAAGCAGGAACGTTGGTCAAGGTGTCCAATTGCTCTGTTTTGTTTATTTTTTTAAGGCTTCGATGGCCAATCTGATTTTTAAAATATTTCCCCCTCTTTTGTTGAATCTGGCTTTATGGGGTTACCCATGCTGCTGTTTTTACTAACTACGCGCCCAGGGAGGAAGGGTGTCACTGTAAGGCGGCTGCAGAAGTCGGGAGGCCAGGCGCCACAGGATCTTCTTCTCTGTGCCCCAAGTCTCAGGCAATTAACCCTGCTGCATGAAGCCTGGCCGGAAGCTTAGGGAGACACACCTCAGCATAACGCTACGTGAGGTTAAAAAAGCCTGAGACAGGAAGGGAATTTAAATTAGTAAACTGATTCTAATGGGGGCTGGAGTGGTGGCTCAGTGGTTGGAGCGCTTGCCAGGCATGCTCAAGGACCCAAGTTCAAACGCTAGCACCACATACACAACTAAGTGTTCAAGAAACAAAAACCAGATGAAAAAATAAATAAAAGTGATCCCCTCTTTTCAAAAAAATAAAATGGTTCTTATGGCTCTTTACTGCTTTGACCCACCTGTGCACGTTCCCAGGGTCTTGCTGCAGCCGAGACTGAGAAGAGTGGGTGACCCTGTCCACGTGGATAGGGAGGCTTGCTTTTTCTCCCTCCTGTCCTTTTTTTTTTTTTTTTTACTAAAAAGAGAGAGTGGCTTTCATTGCTCCAGCACTTCATTGCATACGCGGTGCTGGGGTTCGAACCTGCATCCTCATGCATGCCAGGCAGCATCGTAACTGCTGAGCCACCACAGCCCCCATCCCATCTTCAAGGCTCTTCCAAGAACGGAGCCTGCAGTCTCCTGGGGTAATTCACTCAGAGTTAACATCCCCGTTCGAGGAAGAGTGTCCTCGAAGCTATCTCGAAATCTCGTAAGCTGCCTGCTCTCCACTGCTCCAGTCTCTTCAGAAAGGCGTTTTTCAAAGAGCAAGGTCGGGTCCCGTGCCTGAGCAATCTGCAGAGTGTTATCTACCAGCCTCAGCCTTAAATCAAAACTGAGAGGCATGAATTTAAGCTTTGCAGGCCCTGCTAGTTATACCCCCCGCAACATGCTGTAATCATGCACAGTGTTGTATACATGGCAGATTCATGTAAAGTCAGGTTATGGGGACAAGTCCAGCATGCGCTGCTGAGTACCAGCTGCAAGACTGCCACCCAGTCTCTGGCGTGAGTGGTCTCTGGTGACCAACAGCACAGACTCCAGGAGGCTTTTGAAGACACACAGACCTCGGGCTGGGAGTCTCTTGGAAGCGAAAGAGCACCTTTTCTTTCTTTCCTTTTATTTGTTTGACAAATAAGAACTGTATGGGACAGCCTGGCCTCGAACTCAGAGTGCTCCATGCGCCCTTCAGGTTCATCTTTCTCCTTGAGAAGTGCTTTTCCTGTCGTGGAGTTTTGCAAGTGCCTCGTAGTTCACATTTTGTTCTGCTCTCACTTCACTCGCTCAGGGCATCGACACTGCCAGGGACCACCCGTCCTGATAATGTGCACAAATCACCTGCAGTTGCTAGTGGGGGTGCTCAGGGTATGCAGCCTTTCCAGAAAGACCTCTCCGTTCTTCCAGGGGGCCATCCAGGTTGCTTCCAAGTCTGCTACCAGACTGTCCCTCAGATGAGCACCGCCCTGAAATGCATGAGCATCTTTGTGAAGCACATGAGTGGGTCCTGGGCTGCTGCGGGTCCTGAGCTGCTGCGGGTCTTGCTGCTCGGTCCTGCTAGGCCACAGCTTGGCACAGCTCCGCCACGTGCCCACCCGAGCAGCCCTGTGAGCTTGGCATGACATGGCACATGCCTAGATGCGCTTCCTATCCCCTTAGACTTGTCTGTCCTCACGTCACTAACAAACAAAATCCAAGGTGGACTTGAGACTTTGCCTTGCTACCTGACAGAGAAAAATCCTGTCTGCTTCTTCAGGGTGACTTGGTACTTCATTCTTATAAGAATCCAGCTTGAATTTTGATAGATGCTGCCCTGAGATTAACTTGAAGAAGATTGAAAGCATCTACGCTATGAAGCCGTCCCACACGAGATGAGATGCATTCCCATAACTTACACCCTTATTAATAACTTTATTGTTCTGATTTGGAAATGATTTCCCACTTTACGAAAATGTTGCAAAAATGGAACCAAAATGTCCCCCATGTTCCCTTCACCCAGCTTCCCCTAGTGTTGCTAATTCCCTTGCAGCGCGGGGATCAAACACCACTAATCCACAGCTGTCCGCAGCGAACGCCCCTCTCCACTCCTTTCCCAGGCCAAGGCCAACCCAAGCCCCCACAGGGCATCTGAGTGCCTCGTCCTGGGCCTCGTGGTCGGAGGCTGGTTCGGGGTATTTCCTTGCCTTTCTAGAACTGCACTTCTGATGGAGGTGAGTGCAGAAGGAGCCTCTGCCTTTTCCGGGTCTGTCAGATATTTCCTCGTGATCGAGTTCGGACTGTACAGTTTGGGCAAGAATATGGTGTAATCATCATTGACAGATAAAATATCTAACACCTAAATATTGCTCAGGACATATTCAAACTAAAAACCCATCTGCCATTTACCTGAAATTCACATTTAACTGGGCATCTTTTTTTTTTTTAAGAGAGGGAGAGCAAGAGAGAGAAAGAATCAATTGTATTTATTTTTCACGTGGCTTTTGTTGCTCTGACACTTCGTTGTGTATGTGGTGCTGAGGTTGGAACCCTCATTCTCGCACATGCCAGGCAAGTGCTGTAACCATGAGCCACCGCTCCAGCCCCCAGGCATCTTGTTTTTTATTTGACAAATCTGGAAAGCCTAAGCACCTGCGATGGTGTCCTGCTCCAGGTGTCACATAAGGGCACATTTTTCGGTGAAGGGTACAGGAGATTGAACCGAGGAGGATTTTAAATCTGAGCTTCAGCCCCAGAACATTTTTTTTTTTAGTTCTTGTTTTGAGACAGGGTCTCTATGAGTTGCCCAGACTGACTTGGTATCCTCCTGCCGCAGTCTCCCAGATCGCCGGGATAACAGGAGTGCACCGCTAGCGATGGGCCGGAGGGCCTTGCTTTGATCTCTCAGTGCTCTGAGCTGGCTGGGATGTGTCTGTGAGGTTTCCACAGTGTTCGGTGATCATTTTCTTTTCTTAATTAGCAAGAAGTTGTACAGAGACATGTGACGCTATGCAAACGCCCTCTTTCTCATCCCACTCTGATGATTTCTTCGCTGCATTGCTGGAAGCCCATCGGCCTTGTGTATTTATTCATAGGGATTCCACAGTAAGGAAAAGACATACATTGTGCTCCATTGATTTTTTTTAATTCGATTACATTTTACGTTAGCCTGAACTCACGGATATTAACATTGTTAGATGGGACACAATCCATTACTGTCTCTATTAATTTTGTTTTCCAGATCATTCCGATTGGCTTCCAAGTGCTCTGGAGAAAGCCTTGTTAGCCAATGAGCACTTCCTTGCTCTCTGGCAAGCTGTCAGGTTTCAGCTCATCTCAGACTTTCCCTCCCCAGGCCTGGAACCAGCCTTTTCTCCAAAATCTCATGTTAACTCCTGTTGGAGAATGTATTTAGAAACCAAGATCTGGGGCACACCTGTAACCCCAACAACTAGGGAGGCTGAGGCAGGAGGATTGCAAGTCTGAGGCCAGCCTCAGCAACATAATGAGACCCTGTCTCAAAATCAGAAATAAAATGGGCTCAGTGGTGAGGCCCTAGGTTCAATCCTCAGTATGAAAAAGAAAAGAAGAACACCAAAATCTGGGAACAACAATGAATTGTCTATTTTTGTTCTTATAAATTTTATTCTGAAAATTTTTAAAAAGGAATCAATTTTATTTAGTTTTTCATCAGGCCTTCGTTGCTCCAAGACATTGTTGTGTATGCGGTGCTGGGGTTCGAAATGGCATCCTTACGTTTGCCAAGCAAGTGTCATAACTGCCAAGACGCAGCTCCAGCCCCTGAAAGTTTTAATTTCTTGTTGGACACTGCAGATTGAGAGAGATGTTATTTACTATTGGAGAATTGTTTTATAATTAATAATATAAAGTTTCTAGCTTTTTCTAGTATATTATTACATAGCTAATCATTTCAAATGTAAGTAACGAGGTCTTACCTCTTTCCTTCCATTTTACCTCCTTTTCTTCTTTCCCTTCTAGCATTGGCCAGGGCTGTTACTATTATGTTAAAACAGATGTGACAGTGGGATCCTTTAATTCCCCAAAATTCAAAGAGAACACATCTACTGTTGTTTATTCATGGAACATTATTTGGCAAGAAAAAGGAGTGAGTTACGGACACATTCTGCACACGGGCACACCTGGAAAGCTTTGTGCCCAGTGGAAGAAGCCGGGGATGAAAGATCGCAGATTGAAGGATGTCATTTTAGTGCGTTGTCCAGAAGAGGAGAATTTAGGGACAAAAGGTAGACTCGTGGTTTCCTGGGGCTGATGGTGGGCGCACTGGGAGGAAACCTGAGGGGGCTATGATTCCTTCCGGTGGTGATCACTGTGCATCTGTAGCAGTTGAAGGCCGTCTCCAGATGGGGAGCTTCCTGAGCTGCAGGCTGCACCCCTAAACGCTGCCCAGGATGATATGTGAGTTGGGTGGTGCTCCTTCCTAACGCCACCCACGCCTGGGAGGGCTGCAAGAGGGGCTCACTGCTGGTAATTACAGGTTAATACCGACCGGCCTGTTTATTTCTCTGTTTCACATTTGGCATTTTCCTTTAATATTCACCTGTTTTATGTCACTTCTCCTAATGGCAAGTTGTTCAAAGCAGTGCCTTCGATGCATGGTGACTGCAGGCCTGGTGTCCCTGAGTCCTGAACCCTGCCTGCTTCCCTGCTTGGTCTGCTGGAGATCTCGTGCACGGATTCCCCCAGAAGCAGCATTTGCGCTTCCGGTCAGTTTCCTCCTGAGCTTTGCTGCAGCGTCTTGCAGCAGACCTCTCTTGCCTCTGCTTTATTTCTGCTGCAGTTTTGCTGATGCCCCTTTCAACATAAGTCGCACGATTGGCCAAGTCTGATCTTCCTCCTACGACCAACCGCGCTTAGCATAGCCCATGTGTTTTGTTGAGCGGCGATTTCATCATCACAGTTTTAAACATGAACTTCTTAATTCGAGAGTTATTTCGCAGTGTGCTTCTAGTTTCCAAGCGAAGGGACTCCTGAACGGCGGTCCTTGCCGCATCTGCCTTGGTGTTGCAGAGTCCAGTCTGAGCATCGCTGGTCCTTGTGTGACCTGGTGCCCGGGCTGCTTTAGTAAGTGCTTCCCGTGAGTTTTAAACACGTGAGCTCTTGGTTGACGGCGGCGTTCTTGTACGTCTAGTGGCTCAGGCTTGGTAATCACATCCTTTGCCTCTGATGCCTGGGCTTGGTTTGGCCGTCTTGCTGGGCCCATCTTTAAAGAGGCGACACTCAGGTTCCCGAGGACAGTGACTGCAGACTGCTTGGGGCTCACCACGTGCTGGGCTGTGACTGGGTGCAGGGAAGGTACCCACCTTCTGCACCCATCAGAACGCAATGCCGCCTTTCCGTCCTGCGTTAGACTTACCTTCTCTCCTTCAGATGTTAGGATCCTGGTACCGGCCTTCTTAGGCTTACATTTGCTGAGTATACCTGTGTGAACCTTTCATTTTTAATGTTCCCTTGTCTTTCTGTTCTCAATGCGTTTTAGGCTTCTTGTTTGTTTGTTTGACACAGTCTTACATATTGGAGGAACTGCTGTTACACATTCATGCATAATGGATATTCATCCATTCCCTGAACTCACGTCGCCTCTGTAATCCCCCCATACTATAGCTTGAAATGAACGTATACGTGTATAATAACTGTTGACATTTCTGAGTTTCTCTGCCTGCCTGTGTAGAGCTAGGCTTCTAATGGGAGTTGAGTATTCCCTGTTGTATTGATGACCTCCTTATCCCTCCCTTCTCTCCCTTCCTCCCTCCCTTCTTCCCCCACCTTCATAGCTATAGTTCTCCCAGCTTATGTGGAGTTTCAGCTATGATGAGTTTATTACTTAAACTCAGCTGACTATCACCCTCTCTTAGGTTTTACTCTAGCTTCCACATATGAGAGAAAACATTTGGCCCTTAAGTCTCTGAGTTTGGGATATTTCACACAGCATAATTTTTTGCATTTCCATCCATTTGGCTGCAAAAGGCATGATATCATCCTCTCCAATTGCAGAGTAAAACTCCATTGTGTGTGTGTGTGTGTGTGTGTGTGTGTGTATCACAATTTTTTAGGCCATTCATCAGCAAGGAGCATCTAGATTGGTTCCACAGTTTAGCTATTATAAACTGAGCTGCTATAAACATGGGTTTTGCTGTGTCTCTGTAGTGTGCCAATTCCAGCTCTTTTGAGAAAATACCCACAGGTGGGATAGCTGGGTCATAAGGTGGTTCCATCCTTAGCTTTTTTGAGGAGTCCCCACACTGCTTTCCAGAATGGCTGTACAAGTTTGCAGTCCCACCAGCAGTATGTTAGTGTTCATTTCTCCCCACAACCCCTCCAGCATCTGTTATTGTTCATATTCTTCATTTTTGCCACTCTGACTGGAGTGAGATGGACTCTCAGCGAAGTTTTTATTTCCATTTCTCTGGTTGCTAGCGATGTAGAACATTTTCTCATATATTTATTGGCTTTCTGGACTTCCTCTGTTGAAAAGTTTCTGTTTAGTTCCATACCCCATTTATTGATTGGATTATCTGTGGTCTTGGTGTTCAGTTTTTGTTTGTTTGTTTGTTTGTTTTAAAGAGAGAAGGACAGTGAGAGAGAGTGTGAGAGAGAAAGAATCAATTTTATTTAGTTTTTCATGTGGCCTTCAGTGCTCCAAGACTTCATTTTGTACATGGTGCTGGGGTTTGAACTCACGTACTCGCGCATGCCAGGCAAGCACTGTAACTGCTGAGCCACTGCTCCAGCCCTGGTGTTCAGTTTTTTTTTTTCTTTTTTGAGTTCTTTGTATGTTCTGGATATTAGTCCCTTGTCAAGGGTGTAGCATGCAATGATTTTCGCCATTCTGTAGGTTCTCTCTTGATACTCTTGACTAACTCTCTACTTGAGCTTTAAACGGAAAAGCTTCATGGCATCCCACTCATTGATTCTTGGCTTTAATTCTTGAACCATGGGAGTCTTGTTGAGGAAGGAAGTGCCCACACCAATGCCATGGAGTGTTGATCCTGCTTTTGCTTCTAGCAATTGTATAGTTGCAGGTTTGACTCCTAATTCTTTGATCCATTTTGATTTGATTTTTGTGCGAGGTGACAGATAGGGATCTAGTTTCAGTTGTCTGCACATGGCTGTCCAGTTCGCCCAGCACCATTTGTTGAACAGGCTGTCTTTCCTCCACATTATATTTTTGCCCTCTTTGTCAAATATCAGATGGTTAAAGACTGGTGGATTTGTCTCAGTATCTTCTGTTCTGTTCCATTGGTCTTCATATTTGTTTTGATACCAATACCATGCTGTTTTTGTTACTATAGCCCTATAACATATAATTTCATGTCAGGTACTGTGATACCTCCAGCTTCCTCTTTCTTGCTTAGTAATGTTTTGGCTATTCTGAGTTTCCTGTTAGTCCAAATGAATTTGAGAATTGCTTTTTCTATATCCATGAAAGATGTCATCGGTATCTTGATGGGGATTGCATTGAATCTGTGCAGTGTTTTTGGCCATGGCCATTCTAATTATATTTATTCTACCTAACCAAGAACATGGAATGTTTCTCCATCATCTCAGATCTTCTTCAATTTCTTTTTTTAATGTTTGATAGTTTTAATTGTAGAGGTCCTTTATATCCTTTGATAGATTAATGCCCAAGTATATTGTTCTTTTTGAGGTTATGGTGAATGGGACAGATTTCCGGATTTGTTCTTTGGTAGAATTGCTGCTGAAATATAGGAAAGCTATTGAGTTATAAGTGTTGATCTTGTAACCTGGCACTTTGCTAAATTCATTTATAAGCTCTAGTAGTCTTCTGGTAGAACTTTTTGGGTCTGCTATGTATAGGATCATGTCATCAGCAAATAGAGATAGCTTGACTTCCTCTTTTCCTATTTGAATTCCTTTGATTTCCTTCCCTTGTCTGATATCTCTAGGGTTTCAAGGACTATATTGAACAAGAGTGCTGAGAGTGGACAGCCTTATCTTGAGACCAAATTTAGTGGGAATGGTTTCAGGTTTTCACCATTAGCATAGTGTTGGTTATGGGTTTGTCATAAATGGCTCTTACAAAATTAAAGTATCTTCCTTTGCTCCTTATCTTCTCCAGAGTTTTGAACATAAATGGGTGTTGAATTTTATCAAATTCCTTTTCTGCATCAATTGAGATAATCATAGGATTTTCATTTTTAATTCTGATTAAGTGGTAAATCACATTTATTGATTTGTGTATATTGAACCAGTCTTGTGTTCCTGGAATGAAGCCCACTTGATCATGATGTATTATCTTTCTGCTGTGTTTTTGGATGCAATTTGCTAGAATTTTCTTAAGGATTTTTGCATCTTATGTTCATTAAGGAAATTGGTCCGGAGTTTTCTTTTCTTTGTTGGGTTTTGGAATCAGGGTTATATTTGCTGAATTAAAAGTATTTGGGAGGGTTCTGTCCTTTTCAATTTAGTGGAATAGCTTACTTGCTTACTACAGAGAGGTGTTATTTCTTCTGCAAAGGTCTGGTAGAACTTCTGTGAATCCATCAGGTCCTGGGCTTTTCTTTTTGGAAGGCCTTTGATTGCTGTTTCAATTTCACTATCTGAGCTTGGTTTCTTCAGATTTTCAATATCCTCCTGTGTTAATTTGGGGGTGTCATATGTGGCTAGGTATTTATCCATGTCTTCCAGATTATCAAACTTGGAAGAGTAAAGTTTGTCAAAATAAGTTCTGAAAATCCTCTGGATTTCAGTAGAATCAGTGGTGATATCTCCATTTTCGTCTTTGATTTTGTTGATTTGCTTCACTTCATTCTTCCTTTTGGTGAGGTTGTCTAGGGGTCTGTTGATTTTATTTAATTTTTCAAAGAACCAACTCTTTATTTTGTTGATTCTTTGTATTTTTTTATTCTCAATTTCATTGATTTCGCCTCTGATCTTTGTTATTTGCTGCCTTCTGTTGGATTTGGGATTGGATTGTTCCTCTTTCTAAAGGAATTTGGGTTGGAGCATAAGTCTATATATCTGGTCTCTCTTCTGATTTTTGGTGAAGGGACTCAGTGCTATAAATTTACCATGTAAGAATGCTTTCCTACTGTCCCAGAGATTTTGCCATGTTGAGTCATCATCCTCATTCATTTCTAAGAATTTCTTGATTTTTGCTCTCATTTCATCTCTGATCTATTCTTCAATTAAGAGGGTATTATTCAGTGATCAAGTATTTATGTACTTTCTATTGTTTTTCTTGCTGTTAACTGCTAAGTTCATACTGTTGTGGTTTGACAGGATACATGAGATTATATCAACTTTTTTATATTTGCTAAGATTTCCTTTGTGGACTAGGATATGATGTATTTTGGAGAAGGATCCATGTGCTTCTGAGAAAAGCTGATAAACTCAGCTGATTTGGGATGGAACTGAAAATGTCTGTTAAGTCGAATCAATTGATAGAGTTATTTAGGTTAGAGATACCTTTATTGATTTTTTTGCTTCGATGATCTGTCTATTGTTGATAGTGGTGTATTAAAGTCCCCCAGTATTATTGTGTTGAAGTCAATAAGTGGTTTAATGTCCCTGAGTACTTTTTCCAGATATTTGGAAGGATTGTAATTGGGGGCATAAATGTTGACTATCATGATAGTTGACTAGCTTGATGTCTTCTTGATGTATCGTTCCTTTTAGTATGATAGTGACCTTCTTTATCCCTTCTGACTAATTTTTGGTCAAAGTTAACTTTGCAACACTGGCTTCCTTTCTTGGGCCGTTAGCCTAGTAGGTTTTTTGCCAACCTTTCACCTTCAATCTGTCTGTTTTGGGCTGTGAAGCGTGTCTCCTATAAGCAACATATTGTTGGGTTTTGGTTTTTGATCCAGTCAGCTACTCTGTCTTTTGATTGGGACATGTTCTCGATGCATTTTTACATAATCTCTTCCTAAGCCCAGTTCGAGAGCACCTGCATTCAGTTGGTGGATTTAACCTACATGTACTGGGAATCACCCATATAGCGAAGTTCTTTCTGAAATTTTATTGTATTTTAGAGAGCTGGAGTCCTTACTCTTTCCTTTTTAGGTTTGCCGCCGTTTTCTACCGTGTAGGTTGGTGTTTCTTCTGCTGGTTTAAAAGTTGTCCGTCTCTGCTTTTAAGGATGTTTCCTTCATCTTAGGACATATTTTCACGCTGATTTATCCCCACTGACCCCTTAGACTTATCATTATCCTTTTTTTTCCTCCTGACAGGAAGAGTGCTTCACCACACCTCCCTCCAACTTCCTTCCACCCTCTTTAGTGCTGATATTGGGTAGAATTTAAATTCTGGGTTCTTTCAAATAATAAATGTTACCAAAATCTTGGTTGTCCTTAATTTACTCTCTTGCGGCAATTTCCAGGGATCTGTTTCTTCTATTTCCAGTGTTTTTGCTCAAAATGCTTTCTTACAAAGAGTGGGTGTGTGCATGGCAAGCCACCTGGGTCTGTGTGGGACCGCGCTTCTGTTATGCCTTGGGGTTTCCGTGGTTGGTTCTGAGATGTGGAGTCTCACTGTATTTCACCCTGGGCTCAAGGGAGCCTTCGCCTCGGCCTCCTGAAAGGCTGGGCCTAGAGTGCTTCTTATGCTGGTCTTGATGGCTTCAAATCTGAAGGGATGTTGGCTGGGAATTGCATTCTAGGTTTTAATGTGCAATCCTTGGATTATTTAAAGCTGTTGCTCCACTGTCCACTCACTGCCACTGCTGAGAATCCAACAGCCGTCCACTGTCCCTTTAGGGTGACCTGCTCTCTCCTCCTACTCTTTGTGTTTGTTGGTCTTAAATGCCACTGCGGTGCATCCCGGTGTGGGTTTCTTAACTCCTCCCCATCTTCTCTTTGATTGCATGAGCCTTTTCTTCCTTGTGAGGGGCTGTGGTGACACGTCTCCATGTTTTTACTGATTTCCTCCTCTCTGATTTTATTGCCTCACCTGGCATCCCTGGCACCCCAATGCTGGCACTTGTAGTCCCCACCCCTTAGTCTTTCTGTCATATTTTGTCTCAATCCTTCTTTTCTGCCTTCTGGGAAAATCCCTCCATCTGATCTTCCAACTCATTCATTTTTCTGCTGCCTCCACATTGTATATCTCCTATGCTTGTCATGTTTTACTGTCATGGTTTTTGAACACTTAGTTTAAATTATGATATGATAGAAGGTATTAAAATAATAAATGCAGAAAGTGGGACTGGAGGGGGCTGGAGCAGTGGTTCAGCGGTTACGCCCTTGCCCGGCATGTGCAAGGACACGAGTTCAAACCCCAGTACCACCTACGCAACTAAGTCTCAGAGCAAAGAAAGCCGCGTGAAAAACTAAATAAAAATTGTTTCTCTCTTTCTTTCTCTCTCTCTCTCTCTCACTGTCCCTCTCTCTTTACAAAAGAAAATGAAAGACTGGAGAGGTGGATCAGTGGTATAGCACTTGCCTGGCATGTGAAGGACCAGGGTTCAAACCACAGCACCATAGAAACAACTAAATGTTAGAAAAACAAAAATCAGATGAAAAAAGTAATTAAAATTGACACACAGTCTCTCTCTCTCTCCCCTCTCTTTCTAAACAAAATAAATAAATAAATAATGCAGAAAATAATTTACAAACTAAATGAGCATTTGATATATTGAAAGTTTTGAGGTCAGAAATTCAGACACACGAGACACCATGAAATCCAGTGTAACAGGAGCTTTGGGCTAAGTTCTATAACATCAAAATCAGTATCTCTTACAACTTGTTGATTGTGAGAGACAGAAACACAGTTCCGAATAGCTTAAGAGAAAAAGTTTGGTGGGGAGAGACTGGCACGCACCCTGGGAAGACTGGAAATGCAGAGGGCTCCTCCGCTCCAGGGTGTGGCTCAGAAGGAAGCATCCTCCCCTTGGGCTCCAGGTGGAAAACCTTGGGGAGGCCCCTGGTGGGCCACCCTGCCCCAGGTGCTCTCTTCTCAGAGCAGGGAGGACGTGGTAACTTGAGGGTCTCCACCAGAACTGCTGGAGATGGGGCCAGGGGTGCAGCTCTCGCCTGGCCTGCTTTTGGCCCTGGGTTCAATTCCCAACAAAACACACACACACACAAAGAGGCATAATGGGAGGGAACAGCTGTCTGAGGTGGGAAGAGAGTATGGGATTATGAAGACTGAATGGCCAAAAGAATGGTGAGATAATCAATGTCCGACTTCACCTCGTCCATACATAATCTAGTCTCAGGTGGCTGACGAGGAGTGCCCGTCACTAGACTTCCTGTTGACAGTGAACGGAAGCTGAGAATCGGGTCTGGTCCCTCTGGTTCTTTGTGTCAGTCAGATCAGGAAAACTTCAGCCTCTGGTCAGCAGCAGCATGTGAACAGAAGTGATCGCCTCTGCCCAAGGAGCACTACCCAGTGTGGTAAACGGAAGCTGTTTCCCTGGGGCTCCTCTTTAGCCCCACCTTCCTGGGTGATCCCTGTGGCCATGCCTGGGGCTCCCATTCAGCCCTACATTCCTGGGTGCCCCTGCAGCTGTGTCTGGGACTCCTCTTCAGCCCCACTTTCCTGGGTGCCCCCTGTGGCTGTGCCTGAGGCTCCCCTGCAGCCCCATGGTCCTGGGTGCCCCTTGCGACTATGCCAACTCATGTGCTGCCCTTATTGCCTCTTGTCTTGGCCTGGGCAGACCCCATGGTGAGCCACCCTGCAGCCCCTGTGCACACTTCCACCTGTTGTGGCCCAAGGCTAACTTCTTAGGTCCTATTGGTGCCAATGTCCATGCCCATTGGACGCTCTCCTGGGCAGGAGAGACACAGAAAGCTGGGGTACAGTGCCCACAGCAGCTGAGTGTGCCTAGGTGCCCAGGCTGTCACCTAGCAGGAGAACTGGGAGGATCATAGTGTCTGAATGTCGAAAGCTCCTGTGGAGCAGATGCTGCCCCAAATGTGTGGAAATGTTACAGGAATGGACGTGAATGAACACAGGTCAGAGGGCAAGGCGGAAAAACAATCGTACAGATTTCTCATGATTTAGTCATCGCACAATTAACCACAGCAAAAAGCCAGACTATGGAGAGTCATAAAATGATCACATAACAATGAAGACGGTAATGGCGTGCATTCATCAGCACTTAATGCACAGGCACACTCGAGCTGTTTATGGTGGTGAGATTGTCATCCCCACTTAGCAGTATGATCTTAAGGAACTGCGCTGGGCACACTTGTGTGAGCTGTCCAGACGGATTAACACCGAGTAACCTTGCATAACCTTCACGGGAGCTGGGCCTCAGGATGCCTGTCACAAAGCTGAAAAGGAAGGCGGTTTAAAATTTTTCTCTTAGAGTCTAATAATCATCTCATTTAAATTAAAGACTAGTAGAGATACTGGTTTATTTTCACTCTGATAAAGGTCCAATTGGCTCCCAGTTTGTGTGTGTGTGTGTGTGTGTGTGTGTGTGTGACTTCCATTTGAGCCGCATTGGTGCATGTGACTGTGGCTGCTGTGTATGTGTGTGGCTTCCATTTTTGGGCATGGCCACGTCTCTGTCACTCGCCAGCTGAGGGGCTGTGACAGCATTTGGGGGGGGGCCAAGAGAGAGCTCCCATCCACACCTGGTTCCAGGCCTGGAAGCACAACAACAGGCATCAGGTCAGCCCTGACAGTGTGTTGGAGAGGAAAAGCAGCCTGTGGCCCCCCGAGCCACATTCTGCCTGTGTTTATCCAGTGGAGTTTCTACTCCGTATGCGCCTTGCCTCTGCCACTGTGTGGCCTGTGGAGAGGGCACAGGGCTCTTGTGGTGGGACATTCTGTCCCAGCCGCCTGGCCACCTGACTGCCTCACTGTGGCCATCCACATTTGTCCTATTTCTTTGGCCACAGAATTCATCATCATCATTATTTTGCAAGGGTGGGAGGTGGGATTCCAAAATAGCACTAGGGTTTCCCCCTGAAAAGCAATACTGTGAACAAAAAGTATTTTCCCCTTAGGGATTTTCACTGTCTGCAATGTCTGATTTCTTAAAAATTTCTCAGCATCCTGGCTTTTCAAGAGAGTGTGTGTAAGAATGCTGGAACCTTCCTCTCCCATGGTACTCGGGAAGGTCTGGAGGACAGGGGAAGGATTTGTCAGATGCTTCACCTGGGGGCCAGTTGCCTGCAGGAGGACCAGCCCTGGACAGAAGAGAAAGGTCCCACAGGGCCCTTTAGAGCACCAGGAGGCCACGCAGAATCAGCTTTGCTCCCAAAGCAGGACCAGCAGGTAGAACTTTGCGTAGCGCTGACACTGCCACGGGCTGGCAGAGGATAGGGGCAGACACCAGGCACCGTGGCCTGGGAAGGCCCAGGAGTGCGTGTTCTGCTCCAACGCAAGTGATGTGGCCACACCAGCAATCACTAGTCCAGCCTCCCAGGCACCTTCTGGAAGAAGGAAAGGGAAGCATGAGGGGAGGGGACTCCCTCCAGGACTGTTACGGTTTAGATACGAGGTGTCCCCCAAAGCTCACATGTGAGACACTGCCGGAAGGGTCAGAGGTGAAATGAGTGGGTTATGAGAGCCTTAGTCCAGTCCGTGAATTGATCCTGATAGTGATTAGCAGAGTGGTGACTGTGTACTGGTGGGGTGGCTGGAGGAGGTGGGTCGGGGGGGGGCGCGTGCCTTTGGGGTGTTCCTCTCTGCCTCCTGGTTGCAATGCTCTGAGCTGCTTTCCTCCTCCACACTTTGGCCCTGAGGAATGGCACCTGCTGTCTATGCACTGAGACCTCTGAAGCTGTGAGCCCCCAGTTAACTCTTCCTCCTCTAGTTGTTCTTGTCCGCTCTTTTGGTCACAGCAGTGAAAAAGCTGACCAGAAGGATCCCTAAACACAGGGTGGACACTGCGTGACCCTGGCTTTGCTGATCTGGGCGCTCCCTCACCTGTCCCCAGCAGAGCTGTGGTCCCACCCGGAGAGCCCTGGAATGCAGCTCTACCCGGCAGCCTGGACAGCTACTCTTTCTGGGGCAGGCGGGGTTTCAGAATGGGCAGAGCCCTGGTGCCCTGTGCGAGCGGAGCCTGCCTGACCTCAGGAGCTTGCTTTCCACCCACAGGGTCAGTGGCAGCAGGAGTTCTGGAGCCACTGGGATTAAAGCTCAGGTGAGAATTTTCCCCAAAATGTTTTCCAAAAGTTCTTAGACAATGAGAGTTTTTAATAGCTTATGTTAGAACCAGTGAAACTGAAGTCTTTGGGTGCGGCTGGGCTCCAGGAATTTCTAAATTTCCTTTAAAAATCACGGAATTTCAAGTAAAGAAGGTGATCTGTAGGATCTTGGGTGAATTATTTGTCTTGGCTAAACCTAAGTTTCCTCATTTGCAAAATGAGAAAATGACTCATACCTGCTGTACACAACCTGAAAGGATTCTTGCAGTAATTAATGTGAAAATGTATTGGCAACGGCTCCTCGTCTCCCTCCCAGGGAAACAGAACAAAGCAACTGAGTTCCATGCTGGTGGTTCTAGCCCCCTCATTTACATAGTCCCTTGCTTCAATATGTGGGGTGGGGGTCACAGTAAAATTAGTCCTCTGTGTCCATGGTCCTCAATTGTTTGGCGAAGGTAGAAAGAGCCATGCCAGGTTATTTAATGAAAACACGACTTGTCGTTGATATGTGGTAACTGGACCTTTAACAGAAAGACTGCTGGTGGACACAAGAGAGGTTAGAATCCCAGCCCAGGCACGTCCTGCCATCCAGGCCTCCATCCCCACGTTTGCGCACCTATGAGAGGAGGTTCCTGTGGTTCCTGCGGCCCTGGAGACCTGCAGGCGGCTCCTGCTCAGCTCACCCTTGCAGGGTTTCTCATCCTGCCTCTCAGCTCTCAGCTCCGCTCAGTGTCGGGTTGGGGTTGGCCTTGTGGGAGCTGCAGTATTGCCTTCTAAATTTTCTAAAGCTTTTTCTCATGTGAGGAGACCAACGACACTAAGCTGGAGCTGTAGGTCCCTTTTACTAACCTTCGGTGCTTTGGAAAGCAATTTGCTGGTTCATTTTGTGTGTCTCATACACAGACTTTTAGCATTTGTGTGCAAAGGAGTTATTTAATATCTCTTCATTTAATTTTGAAAAACCTGTTTGTAGTCAATCTGTGCCTGTTGCAAATTGTCCCTTTGTCATCGCCTCCCATCCTCCCCCACCCAGTGCTACTTAGATGCTCTTTCTTCGGGAAACAGCTTTGTGCCGGCAACGTTTCTTGCATGTTTTTATTCCGGAGTTTGGCTCCAGGATATTTATGGAGGGGGCCTCAGGTTTCAGACTGTGGGTGGAGAGGAGGTCTGGCCAATCGGAGTGTGGGTGGAGAGGAGGGCTGGCCAATCGGAAGGCAGGCTTGCCTGGGTAATTTGCATGTCACAGCCGTCTTTGAGCAGGCAGGATCCCTTGGTGAAATATATCTTGGGGGGATGTCACAGCTTTGCTGGAGACTTCCTTTTACTCCTTAAGTGCTAGTGCAATTTTGATGATAGCTATTTCACATGTGTGGGCAGCGCTGAGAGGGGTAGAGCTTCAGGGAGACTGTAAAAGCTCACCTGTTTTGTGACTGCCGGTGAGGAAGACAGACATGGGACTTCTGCACCGCTGTATTATTTTGCTCATTAATACATTGATTTATAACTTGATTTGTTTGGTGCAACGTGACATTAGTATCTACAGAAAGGCAAACGTGTGATAATGCTCTACAAATCCTTTTTTTCAAAGGTAATCATGTTCTAAAATTGGAAAAAGTGCAACTTGGGCAGGAAAAACCCCTAAAGTAAGAGCACTCTTCTTCCTACTTATTTGGGCACTCAGGCCTTCACCACATGCTGTTTCATTGATTCCATGTTCAACAATATTTATATCACAGGAGAAAGTGAACAAGTTTCAGGTTCTACGCTTCGCATCGCTGTCTGATGGTCTTCCGCAGTCAAGTTTATGTCTTCAAATGGATCTTCCATGGGGGATCACTCCAACACCTGAATGAGAGCCCAGGCCAAGGGAGGGAATTGTAGGTCATCACAGTGAGACAGTTTAGGAAAGATAGTAACATGGCTAGGCAGTCAGGACAGTGGGTCCCATTCAACCACACCTGGAAGCTAAAGGTGGAGAGAGTTTAACAGGCATGCTCAGGGCCTTCAAATGCAAAAGACCATGAGACTCACCTGGGAGCAACTCCAGAGGACGAAAGTAGGGGTGAACACAGATGGGAACTAGGAAAGATTTGCTACTTGTTTTGCATAGATTTTAACCAATGATGTAGGTGCTTTTCTCAATGCCTGCTGTACGTGAATCTTAATCAAGGCTCACACCCAAACCAATGTAAACCCCGGCCTAACCTACATTAGACAGTGTCTTGCTTCTAGGTACCCCTTTGCCTTGCGGAGTCTCTGCTCTCCTTCCTTAAATAAATTCTCCTCCTTTTACTCTTCCCTTCCATGGATGTCCGTGGATTTTATTCTTCAAATTCACCAGACAAGAACAGAAGATTGGCGCCTAATTCCCGGGGTGTGCTTCCATCCCAAGAGCTGAAACGCACCACGGGGAAAACCCCAGCTCTTAGCTGGGGAGCTGCTAACACTATTTCTGCTGCAGAGACCTGCAGCCAGCCCAAATTCCCAGTTTTAACTGGGAATAGCTGCAAACACAGAGATCTGCAGTGAGCCCAAACTCCCTTCACCAGCGGGAGCAGAGAATCTGGCCTCCTCTCAAAACCCCGACATCAACAGGACATTATGCAAGCGGGCCCCTGGCAATTCAGGGGCCGATTCCAGCTGGGAATGATAGATACCGACTTTTTAAATGTCACCTTAATGTTTGTTTAGATGAAGTGGCTTGGGGAGGGTAGAATAGAAATAATCCATATATAGTAGCCAAACCCACGGGGGAGGGCTGGAATGCATGCCAGGTGAAAAAGCTGTGGTTCCTGGTGTGTGTGGACACTCCCATTCTTGGCCTCACTTCTGGGGGGGCAGGGAGGCTGGTGGGGTACTGATGGTTTCCAAATGCTATCTCAGAAGAGGGCAGATTTTCTGCTCTGCGGACACCAGGGGTATCTCGGATGGCCGCTGGCCTGAGGAAGTGTAATGTAGGTGAGGACTAAGTCAAAGGGGACTAACTGCACCCTTCAAAGGTGCTCACATAAATCCACACCTGCCAGGTGTAAACAGGGAAGCCCTTCACCAAGCACCAACCTGTGAGAGGCCAGAGTAGTACCACTAGCCTGGCCCCAGATGTGGGGGGCATGTCTCTGAAAAGTTTACCCACCAGTTGAAAGACATGGAGTCTTCATCCCTTTGTCCCTGAGGGACCCCTCCTCCCTTGGGAGTTCTCCAAGCTTTCCCTTTGGGCTCTTCCCATGGGCTACAGGGTTCAGGAAAAGCCTCCTCTGAGCTGTAGCACCCGGCTCCATGACTCCTGGTGGAGACAGTGTGAGAAATAGGAAGTCTGATGGTCCATTTTCAGAGTGCAGGCTTAAAGTTCCCATGTAAAAGGAAACCATCTTAAGTGAGGGAACCATGAGGCTAGGAGGAAGCCATGTTTAAAATTCCCCAACATGGGCTGGAGCAATGGCTCAGCGGTTTCAGCACATAATCACCAGCAGGTGTGTTCTGAGCCTGCTCTCTGGCATTGGCCTCTGCTGCCTCACTGGTGTGGCCCCTGATCCTTGGAATGGGTTGATTACTCTAAAACTGCACCCTAGCACTGCCCCAGTTTCGCCTTGGAGTTGAGGGCTCCTTGATGCTGTCCCTTGGGCACATGGCCTGCGATACCCTGGTTGGCCGCAGTGTGTTCCACTGTGTTGTGTTGGAGTAGCAGGAGGGTCCACTTGCCTAGGCAGGGACGCAGATGTGAGGCTAGTGTCCTCTCAGAGCTGGAAAACAGTGTAGCTCTGCACTCTGAGCAGTAGGGTCCTCACAGCAAGCTTCAGGTTGCGGTCTTTCCCAGGGGCTTCAAGACACAGCTGCTTATCACAGGGGCTCCTTGCAACTCATCTGGGGTCGGGGTGGGGAATCTGGCACTGTTCTGATGTTCCTCTAAAACAACACAGCACTTTAGATTTCGCAGAGAAGTAGTAAACAACAAAAGAGAAGAGGTCTATGCAGCACTTACAGGTGATTTTTTCCTTGAAGAAAGTGGGGGAGGCCATGCAATGTGCACTCCCCTAACCCCAGCGACCCTGGAGGCTGAAGCAAGAGGATCATTAAGTTTGGGGACAGCCTCAGCAATTTAGTGAGGCCTTGTCTCAAAATTAAAATAAAAAGGGCAGGGAATGTAGCTCAGTAGTAAAGCACCAAGCACCAGTCCACAAATGAAAAAGAAAATATTGGGGAAATAAACTATCAAATTTTTATAATATAGATTTTGGATCACAGGGGTAAATGGGGAGGGAGAGCAATGTTTGGACACACCTTCCGGGCTTGCCCGTGGTCTTTCCTTGTGGTTCCCCATCCAGTTCCCTCTGAGGATGTGCCACGCTGTGGGTCTGAGTGTGAAGTCCCCACAGCCTCACAGCAGGCTTGGAGTCAGGTGAGGGGAGCAGCGGGGCAATGGCCTAGTGGCCGCTTCCAAAAATAATGAGGACGGGACACTCACAGTCACGTCTAAACTTATTTGTCACTGAGATTGGCCAAGGGCATTTTCTTGGTCCTGCTGCCTCGAAGCAGGTTGGAAGACCTTGCTGCTCTTCCAACATGGGGAGTGCCACCTCTGGTGCACTCGGTTGTCACTGGCATTGCCACCAACCTCTGTTCCGCAGTCCTCCTCTGTGATGCTGGGCACCAGGGTGAAGGATGAGAAGCCTGGCTGCGTCTGGGCTTCACAGGGTCAGTGAGCGGGGGAGCGGGGGAGCTCACACCTGCCCTGGTGCACCTTGCGCCTTCAGCATCCTGGGCCCTAGCTGGGAAGTAGTGAGACCTTTGCTACAACAGGCTGGCTGTGGGAACAAGCGTGATTTGAGACGAGTGCGCTTGCCACGCAGTCAGGCTCCCTGAGGAACAGTGCTGAGCTGGAGACCAGGGCTGGGGCCCAGGCCGTGCTCTCCAGAGGAGCCTCGCAGCAACACAGTGGAGAGTCTGTGGGGAACTGAGCTGAAGTTCCGCAGGTGCCCTGGCCCAGGGCTGGTGCTCCAGGGTGGGGCTGAGTGTGAAGATCCCCAGGACCCATTCAAACTCCACTTTGCACCCCGCTGAGGTCAGGGGAGTGACAATAGAGGGTCTTAATTACCATCAGTGATTAGAGGACAGGCAGGCATAGGGACAATGGCACAATGGCTGTCAAAAGACTGGCATTTGCATAGGCCCTCATTTGCATATCTACAGTCAAAGACCCTCTTGAAAAACACAGCCATCCAGAGTTTTAGTTGAAAAAATGTCTAATCTGTTGTACAGTTTTATTCAAAAAATTATGCCGGAAAACACTGACACTTGAAACATTCTTTGAGCATAAGGGTTATTGCACAATTGTCAGTGTAACTTAAATTGTGCAAATTAAATTTAAGCAATTGATATGCCAATTAGCTTCTTTTTTTTCAAGGTAAAAACATTCAACTGACCTCAATTTTTCACTCTTCACCATTAATTTTTCTTTCTTAGACGGCCACACCTGGGACAGGTGTCCTCAGATAACTTGAAACCCAGCCTCTCCTGCCCTCCCAGGGATCAACTTGGTCCCCTCTGATGTGGCATCTGGACAGGACATGATGGAAGTGCTCGTGCTGGCACGGCCTGGTGGAAGTTGGAGTCTGGGTTGACGTGGCATTTCATAGCACCAACGGTGGCCATGGCCAGGTCCCTCCCCCTGGAGGTTGGAAGACCACCTGAGAGAGAGCTCTTCAGTGTGAGGAGACCCAGGCTTGGGCAGATCCAACGGGAAGCAGGACCTGGATATCTACAGATGGAGGGCTTCGACGCCAGCTTAGGTTTCGACACTCTCTCAATTGTCCCTTCAAAGAAATGGGGGGAAACATTATAAAATTGTCTGTTGTTTCTAGCAATGCAGGTATTTTAAATACCTTCAAAGCTGGTTTCTGAAAACATTAAAATTCCAGAACAAAACCTAGGCCTTGGACACAGGCGGGCAGGCACAGTGTCACACGCCTATGATTCCAGCTCATGGAGGGGCAGTGGGATTACAAATTCAAGGTCAGCCTGGGTAGCATAGCAAGGCCCTGACTCAAAATAAAAAAAAAAAAAATTTGAAGGTCTGTGGATGTAGCTCAGTGATAGAGTGCTTACCTAGCAGGGCCAGGGCCTGGGTTCCATCTCCAGCACCACACACACAAACACACACACACACACACACACACACACACACACGAAAAACAAAACAAGCCAGGTGTGGTAGCCCGCACCTATAATACCAGCAACTGGGGGGGGCTGATACAGGAGGATCACAGGTTCAAAGCCAGCCTCAGCAACTTAGTAAGGCCCTTTCTCAAAAAATAAACAGGGGAGGTGATGTGGTTCATGTAGATGGGTGCTTAGCCTTTGGTGTCCAATTCCTCTGAGCATCTTGTGGATTTGTGTGCTGTGAGCATGGGGACGGGGACTGGAAGGTGCAGAGCACCCAGTTAAGGCTTCCTTGAAGAATCATGAAATTCCTCCAGTGATGTGATCAAAATGCCATGGTACGTTCAGGAAGTATGTGGGGCAAGTGTTTGAACAGAAGAAATGTGAAGCTCTAAGTTTTCTTAAATAGGGTTGGGGTCGGTGCGTACCAATGATTTCAGCATTACCTTTCTCCAAAACTGACTCAGGTATTTACTTTTTCAAGGTTAACTAGGGTCGCTGGGGTAGCGTAATAGAGAAATCACTCCCGAGGACAGAAACCTGCTCTTGAGGTTGCAATGGAGGCTGAGCCAAGGGTGGAAGGCAGAGCGCAGCAAGCGTGAGAGCGAGCAGCAGGCGCAGGGCCCTGGCGCGGGCAGCAAGAGGCTTGCTGGGGTTCTGGATGCTGGCCACACCAGCCTGGAGGACCAACAGGTGCACGAGTGGCCTCAGGGAGTCTCAGAATGACTAAGTATTGGAGACCACAGGGCTAGAGTCGCCTCTGCATGACCTGCAAGGATTGGAACTTTTGAGTCAGGAAGATGATGTGCAAGGGAAGGAGCCTAGTGCAATTTTGCCCTTCCCTTTCTGGATCTTTCTTTTTAAAGTGGAGCCCTGCGATGCCACAGCTGTTATCCTGCTCAGAGTGGGGGTCAGCCTGCTTTCAGGAGTCAGAGGGCACGGAATTCTGCAGAAGAGCTTCCTATTGGGCCACCCTGCAGCTCAGGTTTTGTGTCGGTGACACTGGCACTTGATCGCCATGGCCTGAACTGGAATTGCTTTCACACTTGCACCCAGTAGAGGCTCCCAATGTTTGTTCTTTTGTTTCTTTGGTTTAAAGGCGGTGAATAACTGGAGAGCCTTGACTCCTGCCTCTGTCAGTCAGGTGTGTTCCTCGCCAGGTGGGAGCAGGCGATCGGCTACGAGGTATCGATTCAGATTTGGGGCCAGGGTTCTGTGTTCAGGAACGGTGTAACTGACATGTTTCAGGAACTGATGGTCACAGTGTTCCTTGGAGCCCTCCAGTTCTGATGAGTTGCTTTTCTGCTCCAGACACAGATTTTTCTTTTTCTTCTTTTTCATTAGAGGTGGGGGAGACATCTACTAGCGATTGAACCCGGGGGCGCTGCACCACTGAGTCACATCCCCAGAACTTTATATTTTTTTAAATTTTTATTTATTTATTTATTTATTTTAAAGAGAGAAGGACACAGAGAGAGAGGGAGAGACAGAGAGAATCAATTTTTATTTAGTTTTTCACATGACTTTTGTTGCTCCAATACTTAGTTGTGTACACGGGTGCTGGGGTTTGAACCCATGCACTTGCATATGCCTGGCAAGCGCCGTAACTGCCGAGCCACCGCTCCAGCCCCATATTTTTTTATTTTGAGACAGGGTTTCACCACGTTGCTCAGGCTGGGCTCAAACTTGCAATCCTCCTGCCTCAGCCTCCTGAGTACTTGGAATTACAGGTGTCAGCCACTGTTTCCCCTGCCTGTCTGTCGTGGCTGTCCCCCTCCTGGCCCCCATCACTTTCCTCTTTTCTCTTTACTTGGGCTTCAGCCTGCTGCCCAGGCAGGAGGGTACAGGCAGCACCTTTACAGGCAACCGAAACAGAGGTGAGCTCCAGAGCAGGTGCCGTGAGGTTGAAGGTTGTTTTGTTTTGTTGGCAAAAATGAGGCCATCTAACCTATTTTCTGTCTTTCTACTTTCTTCTTTTTCTCACGAATGTATTCTTTCTTTTTTGTTGTTGTTGTTATTTTTCTTCGTTTGTTCGACATAGTCGTGCATATTGGAGGGAATTGCTAGTGGGATAGTAAGTTAAGGCTAATGCTAGTCCAGGGTCTCCCCCAAGCCTTCATCTGCTCCCTGAACTCATGTCTCCTCTGTAACCCCCTGTACTATAATTTGAAGTGAACATATGCGTGTATGTTAATTTTTTACTTTTCTGGGTTTATCTGCCTGCCCGTGTGTAGCTAGGCTTCTAATGGAGTTGAGAATTCTCATCTTATTGATAAACCCCCTTGTCCCTCCCTCCATTCTCCTTCCACCTTCATAGTTAGGGTTCCCCCAGCTTATGTGATACTTCAACTGTGTTGAGTTTATTATTTAAAGATAACCAACTTTCATCTGTGTTAGGATTTGCTCTTGCTTCCACATGATGAGAGAGAATGTTTGGCCCTGAAGTCTCTGCGTTTTGGATATTTCACTCAGCATCACTTTCTCCATCTCCATCCATTCGGCCGCAAATGCCATGATATTATTCTAATAGCAGAGTAGAACTCCACTGTGTATATATATATGTGTGTGCCACAATTTTTGAATCCATTCATCCAGTGAGGGACACCTGGATTGGTTCTCTACTTTCTTCTAACTATCGGAAGGGCTGAGCTGGGCTGTTGAAAATGACTTTGGTCAGAACCTGATTAACACGATTCTGAATCTGTCTTTTGTTCTGCTTTGCTTTATCGAGGCAAGGTCTTGCTACCTTTCCCAAGCTGGCCTTGAACTCCTGGGCCCAAGCGATCCTCCTGAGTTACTGGGATTGTGTGCAGGAGCCACCACACCCAGCTTTTGAAGTTGCCCTCCGTCGGCATCATCGGCTTCTGTCCGTGTGTGCTGATGACTTCCCTCCTTATGGAATGCCAGGGAGATGCCACGTTCTCTGAGTGGCCAAGCCCTGCCCAGCCTTCTCCAAGAAAGCCTTTGAGGAAGCTGGCAGACTGTGCCTCTCCCTGGACTGCGACCTCTGCCAAAGCAGGGCTGGAGTAGGTGAGGGGCATGCATCTCCTCACCTGCGGCAGGCTGGGCACTACCCCCGGCAGGTCTCCGTTCTGCTTCCGGGACAGGGAGTAGGAAGAGTGGGACAACTGACCCCTGGGTTCTCTCCAGCCAGCTGACTCCAGGTGCAGAGTTTGTGGATGTGAGGAGCGTGAGCGGGAACCGCTCAGCTCTGAGCTGGCCATGGCTGGTGCTTCCCTTAGCCTGTTGGTGCTGAGACATCCTTTTCATTTTCTACCAAGAGGGTGACTCAGTGGTGTTGAATAAGCGTGGAGCCCACAGAGATGAGCACCAGCTCTGCAGGGTGGGTGTGGGGGCTGAAGGGTGGGCAGCTGACCTGCAAGGTGAGCTCATGGAGTGGGAGCCGTCAGAACCTGCCCTCCAGACCCAGGTGCCAACACCAAACCCTCTGTTCCCACTGGATGCAGGGTAGTGGTCCTCCGTGCCCTCCTGGGGAGCTGCCCTACTCAACCAAGGGGCTCTGCAGAGGACCCCTGGCACAGGGCCCAGGTGCTCTGAGCCTGCCTGCCCCAGGCTCATGAGCCCAAGCTGCAACATCCCAGTGAACCTCGGATGGTGCTGAATTAAAGCCACCCCACGTCCACCTCAGTCGCCCTGCCTGTCAGTTCACGGCGCTCCAATCGGTTCACGTGGAGGTCTTGCCTTCAGCCTCCTGTGAACAAGTCACAGGGTCAGAGATGGGCGGGGACAAGGCTTCACTCTTTCCGTTCATGCACAGTACACCTCTCTTCTGCAGAAGTGGTGACTGTCTCCTTCTTGTGGCCACAGCACACGCAGCTGCTTCATTGCTCACCTGGTCATTTGTCTTTGCCCAGATGAGCTGCAGAATATGGAATGGAGTTCTACCTTCTGCAGAGAACGTGGACTTCCCGAAAACCTCAGATTACAGAAGATGCTGTGGCCCTGGACACCAGGATACAAACAGCCTTGTCTAGTGTTGGAGAGACTCAGCTCCCGGCCACTGTGTCAGTTGCAATTCCCTCGTCTCCTCACCCAAATCCTTCTTGTGGCTGCTCTCAGCTTCTCTGCACTCCGGGGTCCACTGGTTGTACCCTCGCTCTTGCTTCCCACCTGAGTCCTTCCCCTGTCCCATGCACCTACAGACAGAACGGGAACAGCAGGGGTGACTCGGCTGTTGCACAGCATCCAGAGACCTTCCTGATGCAAGGTCTGCTTTCTAGCTCTTTCCAGGAAGAGCCGTAAGATCGTTAGGATGCCGAAAGCTCACCTCCTGCAGGGAGCCTTCTGTGATCCACCCGTTTCACTACTGTTGCTATCTGGTGGTCTGTTCTCTTTCTTCTGAGATCTGATTTGTATATGTGGCAGCTGCAGTGGTTCCTCTAAGTTTATGTGATGGAAACTTCATCCCCAGTTTAAGTGATGGGGAGGTGGGGCTGAAGAGGGGGAGTTGGGTCCCCAGGGGAGACTCCTCCTGGAGGAGGCCAGGTATCTTGAGAGCGGTGCTGCTGCAAGTGGCTTTGGCCCTCTTGCTGTCCTGTGCTCTTGCCCTTCCGCCCTCCACCACGGGCTGATGCAGCCGCTGAGCCTGCCCAGCTGCCTGCGCTGTGCTATGGCCTTTGTGAACTCCAGAGCTACGTGAAATGAACCTCTCTTCTTTGTGAATTTCCCGGTCTGTCATATTCTGCTCTTGAGTACAAAATGGAATAAGGCAGCAGCTTGCGGGTTTTCAGAGGAAGTGCAAGTCCATGGACTTCCAGACCAAAGCCTTGCATGCCTGTCTTAAATGCAGAGTAGGGGCTGTCACCAGGGCCCCAAGTGCCTGAACCCAGCAGCCTTTTACTGGGCTCATGTGGAAGTGATTTTAAATTATTTGCTTCCAGTCCTTTTCCACGTGGCATCATTGTTCCCAGTGTGGCCAGGTTCTGAGGATAGTAACCGTTCAAGCACACACGTGCCTTCCCCGAGCTGCTGAACAGAAGTTGGCTTTATGGGGCGCAGTTCTGGAGAGAGTCAGCCCAGCTGGACTTTCCCCCATAACCAGAGTATTGATATCCATATTCTGCTTGGGTGGACACAGGTACTTTTAGGTCAGTAGTAAACAGAGGGGGTTTTGGAATCTTGGTAAGATAAACGGAATTGTTAAGGTTGCAAACAAATACACTCATTTCTTATATTGTAATATATAAGCCGGCCCACTAAGGGAACAGGAACCATGAGCTGCCATCAGCTCCCGGGAGCCCAATCTTGTCTCTGGCAGTGCAAAGCGTAGCTGTTGGAAGGTTCTTTCCTGGCCTTCGATCTTCTCCCCTTTCCAGAGGGAGCTGGAGTGCTTTGGGGTGATGAAGTCAACATCTCATTCAGATTCCTAGCAGGTTCCCAGCTTTTACAGAGTGAGTGATTCAGTCTAAGTCACGCCTCCAGTGAGAAGCAGATTGCCATGTTCTAAGAACATCGGCCTGTCCTCTACCCAGGGGGTCGATGATGTCCCCTTCACAGGGTGGCATGAGCCCTCGAGGGTAGCAGGAGCTTGGAGAGTCTGTGGTGCGGAGTACACAGCGGGGGCTCCGTCAGTGTTAGGGCTGGATTGGCCAAAGAGCACCGAGGGATGGCAGTGTGCCCATGGACCATGCACTCTGGCTCTTAATGGATTCTTGTGGGGTGGTTGTTGGGCTCCGGAGGATGTCGTCGATGGTGTCGATGGTAACACCATCTCCAGGACCCGGCAACTCCAGCCGCCCCCACCCCAGCCAGTTCTAGAGTGCACTGTGGGAACAGACTCGTTCTGAGAAATCTCAAGTGTCATGCAGAGGCACCTCATGCTTTCCTGCCGTCAAGGAGTCATAGCTTTATCCCCAGAGTGAAGGAGGCTTTCAAGAGGATCCCCCTTTTGGCCCAAATCTCCACTATGGCAACCCTGAGGCTATTGGACCCACGCCCTGGTGTGGTTTACATGTGGTCTGTCCTCTGGAACTCATGTTAGAATTGGCTGTGGTTGAGGTGGTGTTGAGGTGACAGGGGGGTAAGAGGATGAAGGCACTCGCAGGGACTGGGCCGGCTGCAGTGAGAGTGGCTGCTGGGAGGAGGAGCCCTCCCTCTGCTTGGCCTTTTCCGCCCCTGCACCGTTAGGGTGGGCAGGAGACCTCCACAGCCTCAGCTGCCCAGGCCTGAGCTTCTGGGCTCTGGAACCTACTCAAGCCCAGGAGTGTGCAACAGGGACCCTGTGAGGCCGCCTTGGCCCATGAACTGCACAGCTTCTGTCTCCAGGGTGGGCCACAGCCAAGGGAGAGGGAAGCAGGCAGAGAAGCCCCCAAGGGCACCCGGAAGCAGAGGGGCTGACACTCACTGTCAAGTTGGAGACGTTTGGTGAGGAATTTGTGCAGATGAAGAATGAGGTACCCAGGTGAGCCCAGGTGAGTGAGGAAGCGGAACTACCAGCACGCGTGAAGTGACTTCGCAGGGAGACCTCAGGGAGTCGTTCCATCAGGCCGCATCTTCACGTCCATCTGCTCAAATGCAGTTTCTAACAGTGTCCACCTAGTTTTGAGCAATTACGATGCTAGTCTGTGGTTCTGCACATTTTCATTAAATTTCTTCACAAAATCTGCTTGTCACCTAGCAATACGTTCAGTCCCTTAGGAACGCAAAGTCACCAGGCCTGAGCCTCTAGCTCAGGATCCCGAGGTTCTCCTGCACCGTTCAGGACAACTAACCAGGGCTCTCGTTCCCGAGGCTGTGCCGTGTTTCCTTAGGAAACTGTAATTAGCTTCCCCCTCTCTTCCACTCTTAGGCACCTACTGTGCGCCACCACTTTCTGTTTGTATGTGAAAAGTTTTCCGTTAAGCTGAGGAACTTTTCAGCAACCTTATTGGCAACAGATTGCTAACCGCTCAGCTCTAACCGGGCTTTCTGGCACTGGTAATTTCCAGGGGCCCTGGATGACAGATGACCCACAGCGCAGGAGGAAAAACCAGGTCAGCATCCATCCTCACCAAGGAGGAGATGACTGCTAGGACAGCTGCCCAGCGTGATTCAAATGAAAGGGGACATTCCCGGGACAGTGGGGCACTGAGGGAGGCAGAGGCACCAAGCTTGCGGCTGCAAATTTGGGGCCTTGCACTAGAGAGTGATTGGTGACCCCAGAGACCGTTCCTGGCCATCCGCGGGGAGATCAGACCAGCTGCAGCCCAGAAATGCTGCTGATTCTTCTCTGAAGTAGCACCTCCCTTGCTACGAGGTCGATGCCCTTTCGCCTGTGGAAATCAGGACACTTTCTCATTCTCTGTGCCCATCTGATGGCAAAGGTCGCCTTTTAGTTGGAGGAATAAAACCACCCATTTAGTTGGAGGAATAAAACCATTCGTATTTGCCTATTGCAACGGGAGGTGTGGACTAGGAACAGGAGACCTGGCCACCCAGGGCGGCTGAAGAGGCCTGTGCCTCTGCCCGGCTCTTGCCCCTCTCACACCTTCTGCTCTTCAGACACGCAGAAATCCCAGTTCTTACCCCTCCTGGAGGGTCCTGTGAGGAGCAAAAATGAAAAGGAGGGGAAAGGGGGCTTTGCAAATTTCACAAACCATACCTATATAGGTATAGACAGGTATTACAAGTGATTTGTAAGATTAAAATTAAATGGGGCTGGAGGGGTGGCTCAGTGGTTGGAGTGCTTGTCTGGCATGCATGAGGACCCGAGTTCCAACCCTGGCACCACATACACAACTAAGTGTTGGAGAAACAAAAGGATAGATGGAAAGATAAATAAAGTTGATTCTCTTTCCCTCTCACTCCCTCTCTCTTAAAAAAATTAAATAAAACCAATATAAGGTATTATTTTACGTTTCTTATAATAGCTTATACAAAAACTTCTAATTCTAAAGTCCAATCTCAGAAGTCAATTTAACATTAATTGTGAGAAAAATACAGATTGCTTTTGTGAAGTTTGGGAATCACCTATTTCGGTCACAGCTTGGTATAACCCTGCTTGGCACCTGCATCCCAGGGAATCCAGGGGACCACTCTAATTGCCCTCTACCACCCTGAAGGAGAACTGTCAATCACACCCATTTCAATTGAATGTGGATGTGAGGGGTGTGTCGTGGCTCCTCCCCCGGAGGGGAGGATGTGAGATGGCCCAGGTCCCCTGGCCTCCTGCCTGGCTCTGAGCAGCCTTCCCTTGGTCAGGCTATAGCAAAACAGTTATGATGTGGGATGGAGGCTGATCAGAAGTGCTACTTCTTCACAAAAGAACATCATTTGCAGTGAATTCTCCGTTTTGCCTCACTCCCGGCAAGCAAACGCAATGTTTCCTTTTTTCCCTGATCTAGGTGGTCTTGTTTTTCCAGAGCCTTGCTCAGGCAAGTTAACCATGTGTCACGCAGCCACTTATACGGACTGTATCTCCATGCCAGTCTAAGTCAATTTTTGTTGCTGTTTAAAATGACATTTAGTTGTTTCTCATATCTCTAAATATTTTACTTAACAGTTTTTCTTAAAGTTATACATAGACACCGATCTTACAAACCTTGGGAAGGATGAACTGCCTTTTTAAGCTATCAAGATACATGCTATATATATATATTTTTTTTTAACCAAACTGGAACTACTCAGGAAGAAAAAGAGTTACTTGTTTGTTTGAACTTAAATGCTGCTGCTACTTAAGAATTTCTGGCCATATCATGGTTGTATTAGGTTCTCCAGAGAGAAAAGCAAGAGGCGATATAGGTAGGTTAGGCATTTCCCTGTTGTATAGGTTCAGAGAGGGAGAGAGACAGAGAAGAGAAGGGGGAAGACATGGAGAGAGGAACAAGGGGGAAGAGAGAGAGACAGGAAGGAGAGAGGGAGACTGACAGAGAATTGGCCCACCCCGCAGTGGCAGGTCTGCAATCTGCAGGGCAGGCCCACGGAGTGGGGCCCAGGGAGGAGGAGGGATTCCAGTCTCCATCTGAATCCCACAAGACAGTGGACCAGAAGCTCAGGCAGGGTCTCTTTGTGGGATCTGGACAATTCCACCGTCTTTGAGGGACTTCAGACTTTGCACTATGCCCTTCAGCTGATTGGACGAGGCCCACCCACAGCGGAGGGCAATCTGCTCTGTCGACTGATGCTGACTGTATCTGAAGGACATCCGGGCTGGGGTGTGACCTAACAACTTGGCACAATACCCTAGCCACACTGACATAAAATTAACCACCACAGATCTTAAAGAAGCTTTGTAAACACTGGCACATCACTAGGCTCTCAGTGAGTCTGCAGAGGCAGCTTCCTTACAAGGCAGCAGCTCTGCTTGTCCAGAAGGGAAAGGCTCCCCTTGCGCCCCTGTGTGCCAGCAACGGCTTAACTGGTTCCCATGCCCTGGCTTGGGGCACACGCTGGGGCAGTATTCTGGGGTATCCGATGGGGCGGGACTGTAGCCTAGATGTGGAGTTAGATGCTCTTTGTTGTGTTTACTTTATGTTCAGCACAGCGTTTTGTGCAGGTAGAAGCTTACAAAATAGCGGCATCTAACATCTTTCCATAGGAGAAGGATCAGGCAAGGGCTGGGGTGTGGCTCAGTGACAGTGCCCAGCATGCACGGGCCCTGGGTTCCATCCCCAGTGCTGCAAGAACAGTAATGACAATAAATCAGAGCACGTTCATGGTCCCCAAAAAAACGGGGACTATCAAAATAGGATAAACCCTAGGACCCCCAAACCAAAGCACCTTCCACATATAACCAAAGTATTTTATCTATAGAAGTGTGTCCAAATATCACACACACCAGCCAATTCTAAAAACCAACCAAACTTCTAAACCAGTTCTGCAAGACTTTGGAAGTCTCAGGAATGTGTCCTGAGCTTGTGAGGGGATTTGTGTGCAGACAGTCCTCTGTGGCCTAATGGAATGGATGGGAACAAATCCCTCACCCATTAGGATAGGGTTACACGGAGAGGAACCAACATGCAGCTCGATTGTGCAAGAGCCCCACTTCTTCCTCAGAGGTGCACACATAGAGCTGCCCATCAAGACAAGGGCAGCCCTGGAAACACCCCAAGAGGACTGTAGACAGCTAAGGCCCGGTTCTAACTCTGGAACTTGAAAACAGTCTGTGGGAGCAGCAGACGTAACAACAGGAGTAACCTCCTTCCAGGGCCTAAAGCCAGGGCTGCAGGCAGCAGCACCCTCCTGAGGCAGCCAGAAAGTTGGCCTCCTGGTCAGGGCCTGGCATCCTGCTGCAGGAACCCGGAAGCCAGCGCTCCGTCGCCCCACACGCGGGAAATCCCAACTCCAAGGCAAGTCTCTGAGTGAACTGGAACAACCAGCAACAGAGTTTGAACCAGTTTCCGCATTTCGTGAAGTTTTTAAGCAGTTAAGCCCTTTTTGGGGACTGCCTGGCCCACAGCTTGTGCTTGACACCGAAAGTGGAGAGAGAGGCGGCCAGCACCTGGGCTCACGACTTGGTCCAACCAGAGCCTTTGTCCCCCTTGTGCATCTCTCCAACCCTCCAGGGAAGCAGGTTGCTCACCCCTACAGCCTCTGGAGGTCTCTGGCCACTTAGACTGGAAATGTGTTCCGCCACCTGTGGCCAGCCAGGAGCGCGGAGGTAGGAAAGTCGAGAATTAGAAATGATGGCCTTCCTCTCTCAGAAAGTGTAAAACATGGCAGTTTAGCTGCGGTGATGGAGAGCAAAGCACACACACCGAGCAATTAGAGAACAAAAGCGAGAGCACAGTAATTATGTGCCAAACCGTGCGGCACAGATTGCGTGTGCTTTCAGGAGTTCAGGGGAAAAAAGAGCTCAGTGTGAGCTACATTCCAGATGATTCCATCATCTTTACAGGCAAATGGCAAATTGGTAAGAAATGCTCAGTCGAGGTTGGGCCTGGTAAGCGCTGGTAGAAGGAGGAGAAAGGAAGGTGGGGAGCTGAACTACTTGGGGCCACTGCCAAGGTCAGAGCCTGACTTCCTTCAGACCTGCATGAATTTGCATGTCCCAGCAGGGACCTGTGCCCTGGGTTTGGTGCCTGGAAGGTCTTCTACCAATGCAAGGGCCCCCTTCATCAAGCATCTGAATGTCTCTAAAGGTGTTAAAAGGAATCTGCTGAGCCTCTTAGGAAGACTCACAACAGCCAGTCTCTAAAGAGCTTCGCTTCTGGCCTTGTCGCACTCTCGGGGTGATTGCTCCGCCATTGCTCAGAAGAGCAGGGCCCCTGTGAAGGTCTGTGGCAAGGTATGGTCCTGAATCCTCAGGCGGGCTGGGGGTGCAAGCGTGAGCAGTGGAAATGGCCAGTCCTCTACCGGCTCGCCTCCGTTCAGCCTGCTCTCCACCGGGGTTCTGGGGAGGCAGGTCCTGGGTACAGCACAGTGGCTTCCAGCATCGTGGCACCGCATTTCCTCATGGCTCCCCAGATTCCATCGTTCCAATAACCACATCCTTAGTTCCCACACCCTGGTTCTTTCAACATTGGTCTTTAAATCTAATTTCAATCAGATTGATACCAGGGACTCTTGGTGACAGTCCCTGCTCTCTGGCAGGGCCATCTGAGAGACTTAAGAAAGGGACCACAGTTCCGTGCCCTTGGCAGAGTTGGTGGAGTCTGCCCAGGTCGCCCTCTGGGTTCAGTGGGGAAGTCCCACGCAAGGAAGTGAGGGTCCTTCCCAGACCCCTCCTCCAGCTGGCAAGTCTTCCCTGGGGTCAGAGGCGTGCAGGGGGAGACATTTGCACTGAGGTCCCAGCCCACCAGAGGAACTCTGAGTGTTCCGGCAGCCAGCCCTGTAGATGGCAGGATGCTGGCTCCGGGCACTGGCTCCCCTGCGAAGTTCCACACCATCATGGACCCTGCTGCATGGCAGGAGCAGTCACCCACCCGCCTCAAGAGGAAGACGGGGTGCCCAGAGAGCCTCAGAAGGAAGGAAGCACTACGTGAGCCACACTCAGTGTACAACAGAGGCTCAGGGCAGCAGTCACCAAATCAGTAGGGTGGAGTCAGCCCAGATAGCCACAACTCCATGAAAGGACAGCAAACTCGGCCCTCCAGGTGGCAGGGTGTCATTCGACACCACAAGGGAAGTCCATAGAAGTCACCCCTGGGTGCCACACTGGGTGTCTCCTAGGGCATGCTGAATGAGATGGCAGGGACGATGGACACAGGACACCTTTCACAAGATGGTGCAGGACAGGCCCATCCTGGCAGGGAGTGGGGGGGGGGTGGGCTGTGCAGGGACTGTGTTCTGAGGCCGTGGAAAGCTCTGGGAGTGGAGGGACGATGTCACAGCCTCCTGACTGTGCCCAGCACCCCTGGATCGCTCACTTCAAGAGAATTTTAGCTCAAGTTAAAGAAAACGCGCAGCACATTGATGCCCATTCAGAGCTCAGGAGAGTGTGCTGATTTTCCAAGGAGCCTCGATCCTGCTCTGTGCCCTTGAGCCTCACATCACAGCCCTGGACCTGGGAGAGCCGGGTTCCTGCACAGGGACGGCGGCTGCTCCTGGCTATGGTGCCTACCCATTTCCTTCCAGGCCTGCAGAGTCCTGTGGCCACTGGCTGCTCCAAGGGTTTCTCCCGAACACCCCTGGCACGCTGCTCTTGGGTTGGTGTCTCCCTGCCCACCAGCTGCAAGGGCATCTTCCTAGCTCTAGAAATAGCTCCGAAGGCCAGCACCCCACCCGTAGACCCCTTGGGCCTCCTGGCGTTCTCATGGGGTGCTTTTTACAAACAGGACACACAGAATTGAAGACCTGAGGAAACTGACAAAGAACCCCTCACTGCACAAAGGCAGAAACTGTCCCCCAGAGGCAGGCATGGTGGGGCACACCTGTAAGCCCAGCAGTTTGGAGCTGCAAGTTCAAAACCAGCCTCAGCAACTTAGCGAGGCCCTGCCTCAACTTAAAAAATAAAAAGGACTGGGGATGTGGCTCAGTGTTTAAGTGCACTGTGTTCAATCCCTGATAGCAAAATAAATAAATCAATAAAAAAGGGACTCTGTGGGTTAATAGCGGCATTGGTGGTCTGACACACATGCCCAGAAATCCTGAGCTTTGAAATCAGAGGGTCCAAATAGAAACAGCCATCACAGAGCTGGTCTGTACCTGACTCTAGGTGTGACTGTAGCCTCCGGAACATTCTGTATACTGCCAAATTAAAGTGCTGGAGAGCTCCATCCCTGATTCAATGATTGAACATGGAATAAAACTCTGTGCTCTGGAACCTCAGAATGGAAACATGCTTTCCCGTGGGGTCAAGAGATAAACACAAAGAAAAGACGCCCCTGTTTGAGAACAAAATGCAGGAAAGATGGGCCCATGACAGCACCTGGGGCCACTTCCTCTGGTCTTCTAAGGGAAAGGCTGTGCTCTCTGCATTTCACCTTCCACTGCCACAGTCCCGTCTCCAGGGCCACCTTTCCCCTCAGCACCTCCCCAGGATCTGTGCTCTTACGCACATGTTTTCTGGGTTACAGAAAGTGATTGCTTTGTGTGTTCTGCTTCTCAGAAGAAGCCTTATCAGCTCATATTTCCCAACCTAATCTTATTTTTATTTTTATTTTATTTTTTATTACCAATTTTCTCCTTATTTTAGTTAAGGAACAGCGAGATGCAATTATCAAAGTTTTTGTGGGATGCAACTTATGAAGGAAATACTTAACATTTTCTAATCCTTTAATGTTTTTAATAAAACATACAAACACCTAACACAACACTAGCTATGTCCCAGAGCATCCTGTGTGGTTACACATCAGGGCATCTAGTGCTGACAGATGATAAATGGGAAACCAAGGCACACGGGTGGGTTACGGAATTTTCCCACAGCCATAAAGTCTGCGAGGGGTGGAATTGGACTGCGGACCAGGCAGCAACTCCCCCGTCTCTGCCGAGAGCCCTACACCCCTTACAGGAGGCTTGGAATTATCTGCAAGCTCACAGAACCTGCTCACGGGTGCCCTTCTTTCTCGCAGACACATGCATCACAGAATAAATGACAAGGCACATCCACTTGGCGTCTTACGGTCTTTGTCTTACTAGGTGATTTTCATTTGTTATTTTGGATGGCTCAGCACTTGTCTAACACGTGACTCAGATTCACCTTGCTGGTAAACATGGTGCTGAACTCGCCCCATGTTTTCACGAATAGAAATAACACTCCAGTGAGCATCTTCCCATTGTGTAAATTCCTGTTTTTTTAGGTTACATAGGACAGATCGTCAATAGCTATAAGCAAAGCCTGAAAGTATGAAGAATCTAAACAGTAATTTTAAGAGGAAATTCTTTAAAACCAAGACATAGGTCATTGGTGGGTGGTAACTGGGAATCCATCCCAGGGTGCTTTACCACTCAACTGCAACCCCAGGCCTCTATATTTTTATTTTGAGACAGGGTCTCACTAAGTGGCCCAGGCTGGCCTTGAACTTGCAATCCTCCTGCCTCAGCCTCCTGAGTCTCTGGGATTACAGGTGTGTGCCACCACACCCGGCTTGAAACAGGTAATTTGTAGATAATTTAAGCACTTTCAGAGCATGACAGTTCATCTTATAAGGACACACTGACCCTTATACTAGAAGTTGTATAAGGATGTTTCATAACAGATTAAAACAAACGGAGAGACAGAGAGAACCCTGGGGACCAGTATCACTTATGAAAATTAATGCAAACCTTTTCATTAGAAATAAATCCTGAACAAGTAGGTTTTACTCTAGGAAAGCAAGAGTTACTCTGCATATGGAGATTAAAGAAAATAAATTGTGATCACTTAGACCTTAGAGTCACAGTGAAAAGTGTGATAGTCATTTCTGAAGCAGAGTCTCATTAATAAGAATTAGAAGAAACTTTTTAGAAACTGAAGACTTTACAGAGAAATGGTCACAGAGCCTACTAGTATTATCTGTCTTGGAGTTTCAATCATTACTAGAAGAAAAGCATAGTGTGAAAATATGGGAAATTAAAAGTCAATATTATTTTTGTGATTAGGTGCTTTTACTGACAAATTAGAGTACTTCAAAACCTTAACCAAAAATAATAATAATATCGAGTGTTCCAAAAAGCTGTGAAAGTGCGTAGAGTGTCATCCTTTTGCAGGCCTGCGGGTATGCAAGATTCCATGGTATTTTCTACCTGCAAACATCTGCAGGAGAAATAGCAGCTTTAACATAATTAGAAACGCGTGCGCATCAAGCTAAATGATTACATTGAAGCATGAAAAGGACCTGGAGCCACTGGAGCGAGCCCTGGAGGAGCCCAATATTCCAGAGAAGTTCGTTCTCCCCAAATTGACCTCAAACTGAAATCTTAACCCAAATCTCATTTCTGTGCAGAAAAATGTGCAATTAGCTGAAAGGGAAGTGTGCCAGAGTAGCCTAGGAGGGTTTGAGAAAGAAGGGCCAAGGCCCAGGCAGCCTCCCTGAGCTCAGCCACGGAGGGGCTGATCTCACTGAAGGAGACACCAGCAGCTCGAGGGACAAAGCAAAGAGGATAGAAAATCCACAGCCATCTGGGAATCTGCAACCATGCGGTAAAACTGCATTTCAGCTCAAAATGGCAACACGAATACAATAAATAGGAAAGAAGCAGGGACAGTCTGGCTGCCTACATTATACACCACTGATGCACTCAAAAGTGTAAGTCAGAAAGCGAAAACCCAAACTAGACAGAATGCCTTAATTTCAGGAGAGGCTTTTATTGCTGTTATTTTAGCATAAGGCCAAGACTAAAAAATATTAGGAAAAAATAATTGATTGGACCAAAGGTATGAACTACAAGTGGGAAAAGTGTGTAACTTATTCAATAGATGAAGTATTAATCTGTCTAATATGCAAAAGCAAAAATGTCTGTACTGAAAAAACCCAATACAGAAAGATGCAAAACCCATCAACAATTCGTCCCTAGAAAAGAGTGCTGAGGTTGAACGGCAACCAAAGGAGCGCACAGCAGAGGGTTTGGACGTTACCCTCACCGGCCAGAGTAGCACAGGAACATCAATGTCACTTTTTGAGTGAAGGTGTGAATAAATGGGTATATTGCGAGAGATGGCATTTCATGGAGGAAGATGAAGGAACGCTGTCAAAATTTCACATGCATGTCTTTGACGTGGCAATGCCACTCGCGAGGATTTGTCTCAGACGCGTGCAGGGACTCGTTTTTAGTACATGCATGCATAAGGATGAGTATCGCAGAATTTAACTGAGAATTGTGAGAAATTCAGTGTTCATCTAAGAGGTTTGCTGAAATGAATCATACCACTGTCACGCGCTGGAATTCACGCTGTTAATAAAAATGAGGCAGAACTCTCCTGCGCTGACACAGGTGTCTGGAACAGAGTTTCGGGTCACAGAACAGAGCATGCACGAGCCTTTTGTGTTCAAAGACGCTGCGTTGCTATCAGCCAACATGTAGTGTGGTACACAGGCACGCTGGTGACCACAAGATATGCACACACACATGCCATGCACCTCTATTTCAGAGGAGGGGGGGACACCCTGTCACCTGTCACTCTGAGTCTAGGGAAGCTGCGGAAATCGTTGCTCCTATTTCTTACTCTTTTGCCTTGCTTGAGTTACTTACAGGTAGATATTCCCTCTTACGATGACAGCAAATGCTTAGAATGAGGATTTCAGGGAATCTGAGCATGCATTGCTGCAGTGGGTGCGCCGTGCTGGAGGTCCTACTTCCTGTGAAGGTCGCTGTCTGTGGACAGAGCTCTAAGGACGCAGCCATGTGACTGCTCACGGGGGACTTACCTGGAAGCCGTTCTTCCCCTTCCCCTTGCCCATTGAACCTGATGCTGCTGGTTAACCTCTGACCTGTGCCCATGAATGACAACAAAGCCCACAGCAGTCCCTGCGGGCCCCGCCAGTCACTCTGCTCAACACTGTGACCACACTGGTGACACACAGGTGAGTGACTCATGCACAGCAAGGGACACGTAAGGAGAGCGAGGGCATCAGCTAGCACCGCTCCCCGAGGCCTGTGCCACCCAGCAGTCCGGCTCGGCCTTCCTGCTCACCTTCCTGCCTGAGGTCCCCGTCAGAGCAGAAGCCTCAGGACAGTGGAGAACAGAGACCCCCGTCTGCTTTCTGCATGATTACAGCCTAGTGGCTGCTCGATGGGTGTCTGGCATGTGGATGAACAGCCACTCTCCTCCCCCAGCAAAGTGGCCAGTGCCCAGCATTGTCTCCGGATGGCGTCTGCAGCTCAGGGATCCCTGCAGGACTTATCGAGTGGCTAGTCTCGAGGTAAGACACCAGGCTGTAAAGATTGGTATCGTCTCCCCGCCAGGGCTGCGGCCGGGGTCTGGAGATGGGAGGCCTCCTAACCCAACACAGATCAAAGCCTGGCTGCCCTACAGCAACCGCTCAGCTCTTGCCTGGACTTGATTAAGTCAAGAAACTCTCCTGCCATAAAAGACAGGCTTTAGTTTAAAAGTCTTTCTCTTTCCGTTTTTGGAAATGTGAACTTACAAACCCGACTCACTGAGTCTCATACGCACTCTGGCTCTGCTTCTCTGCTCAGCTTGAGCCTGGCAGGGGGAGCCCATGTTCCTGCCGCAGTGGGTGTGCTGGCACCTCCCTGCCGCTTGCAGGGCTCCTTCCCAGCCTGCAGCCTGCTGCAGCCAGCGCTCCCAGGCCTCGGCGTCTCCACTCCTTGCTCTTTGGAAAGAGCCCAATTTGCCAGTAAAAGTGTCCTGTCTGGAGGACGCAGGGCCAAACATCCTTTTGAAGAGCTCTCTTTTTTAAATGCAGCTCACATTACACTTTTTAAGAGTCAAGTCCTTTTGCGAGCGAGTTTGTGAAACTCTTCAATCATTTTAAATGTGAAAAACTTTCTTCACAGCAGAAGAATGAGGGCCAGCTTATCCAGGCTTCTTGTGCTAATCATCTAGAGAATATTAAAGAGGGACTCTAGATGTGGAGAAAGCTGTGCTAGATAGTCAAGAAGAAAAATAACTTATGAACCTGCCCAGGAAGTGTTGAGGATGCCCAAGCAGGCGGGCATCAGAGCCCAGCCGGAATCCAGGACCCCATTTCTTCCAAAGTCGCACTAATTAGATGTGATGATCCATTTAAGGGGTTGACTTAGGAGATTTATTGAACAATACCTGGTTCAAAAATGGTAGCTAAAATTATTTCAATTAATTTAAAGAATTATTTGAAGATGATATGGAAGCTATTTAGCACCAACCAACGAGAATGGACAAGTGGCACACCCCTGCAGCTGACCCACCAGGCAAACGCTGACCAGCCTCTGACACAGACGTGACCGCCACCACAGGGGCCAGGAGTGACTCAGGAGGTACCACCCCAGGTAAATTACTTGAGACCCAAAGTCAGCCAGAGAGCCCGGCAGAAAAAAATGACCCTTCTTCCCCTGCTCTGTGCACGGAGCATTTCTGCGTCCCTTGCACAGATTGGGTTTGTACGTGTGGCCCTGGGGGTGGGAGCCAGAGCGCACAAGCACTGCACCCCTGAGCCACACCTGCTAAACCCCTGTCCTTGGATCTTTTAAATGCTTCAGTGCAAAGTCTGTCTCCTAACAGGCTCAGAATGGCCTTCTGCTCCACATCAACCTCACGCAGTTGAACTACGTCCAGCCCTCTGCAGTGTCCCCCTGACGTGGCTTCAGCAGGGTCTCCCCGGCTGCCGTGCAGGCCGAGCAGGAGAGGAAGTGGACTGTGCAGAGGACGGGAGTTCAGTGAACACATCCCATCACCGCCCGCGTCTGGGGGAGAGGGACCCACTGCGAACCTGCGAAGGCTTCCAGCATAAATATTTAAACTGTAGCTGGAATCCCACAGGCTGGCATTAGATTGACGCCATTCACTTCAGGGTCCTATTTCCGACACGCGCAGGATCCGTGAGCTGCCTTGTGGTGTGGGCATTTCACATCGAACACCTACCTTTGCCTTTTTATTCAAATGCACAAAGTGTACAAACCGTGCTAAGCCCTGAGGCGCTTGTACTGAAATGCATTTCTGGTCTTATGACATGCTTGTCCTGGCACAGAGAATCGGCTGTCCCCTCATTCTGCTACCTCACAATGTTGATGGGAACGGACTGATGTTTCTGAGTAATTTCCATTCATACTGTATTAAAATGTTTCAAGACACATTTTCTGTCGGAGGAAGTAGCATTTTGTAAAATTATTCACTACTCCCCACATAGCGCTGCCGGCGTTGGGGATATGAATCTCGGACAGCTGCCCGGAAGAGTCCTGAGCGGAGTTTGATGCTGCGGCTCAGTGGTTCGTGGGTTCTTGGGTGTCTCTGTCTTGTTGGTTTTCACTCGGTGCTTCTGCCCAGTCTGTGTTCCTTTTTCTCCCCCGTCCTTGGTGATCCCATAGAGGTGGAAATGAAAGACATAATACCTTGCAGCGATGCCCATTTCTGTGACTTTGCCCTTGGCTGGGCGTGGGGAGCTGGTGAAGACGCGCATTCCTGGAACCCAGCCTAAGAGCACCTGCCCGGTAGGTCTGTGGAAGCGGCCTGTGGTCCGCACTTCTGACCAGCGTCCTGGTGTCTATTCACATTTGTGGTGTGTGGCTGGCGCTTCCTGGAACAGCGCCAGGCGCATGGACGCCGCCTACCTGCCTCTGTTGGTGTGGACGTCCCTCCACGGTCAAGAAGCCACCGCGCCCATGAGTCTTACGGTTGCACCCTCTTCCCCACCACGGCAGCCACCACCCTTCCACCTGCCCCTTCCTGCTCATCCAGCCAGCCTTCCATCCGTTGTACCCTCGCCGTGTCTGGAGGGCTGTGAACCCTGTGATCGGGAGAACACACACAGTCCCTGTCTGAAGGGACAAAATCTTAAGCAGAGTTCATCGTTGGCCCTGCTTGGTTTCTACTTGTGTCTGCTACTGGAACTGCTAACCATGATCTGATATAAACAAACAATAATGATACAAGTAAAACACAACCACTGTCAGCTTTAGGACTCATTTACCACTGCTTTCACCCTGATGCCATTAATGGTTAAGACTGGAATTGCATTGAATTGTGGTGAATCTCAGAGCTTCTGGAAAAGTATCCAAGTGCTAAATTCTGAGTGACTGCGTACCTCCATGGAGGTACTGAGACCCAGCCTCCAAAGCAGTAGCACCAAAGGGTGAAGCCCTGGGGGAAGGGTAGTTCTGGAGGACCTGCCCCCACAAACAGGGTTCCTGTCCTGTGAAAGGGGCCTGAGGGAGCGTTTGCCCCTTCGCCTGTGAGGGTCTAGAAGAGGCAATGTGGGAGGAGCAGGCCGGCACCAGAGGCCAAATGCACCAGCTTCTCGGCCTCAGATTCCTCCACTGTGGGCTCATTGGCCTTGGGCTCCTCGACCTTGGGCTCCTCTTCCTCAGCCTCCTTGGCCTCTAGGACTGCGAGCAGGGAGCTGTTCCTTGTGGATGACCTCTGTAAGGCCATGAGTTACTCCAGTGAAACCACCAACTTTCTGCAATTTGGGGGTCTGTGCTTCAGGAGTCGAAAGCACTGACCCCTCCTTTTAGAGTCGAGGCAGGTGGAACGTTGTGTGGACATCCCTGGAGCCCAGCACTGGCTGCGACACACCACGGTACCTCATTCCCAGAAAGCTTCCTTGTGTTCTCATCTTGCCACAAATTCAGATTGGCAACAAACACGGGGCTCTGATCTGAGCGTTAAGGTTGAGTATATGCTTTTTCTTCGGGTGGACAACATGGGAACACGTCTTTTAATTAGGGGAAATGCTCAAGAGTGTTTTCTTTTACAGAACTCTTAATCCTGGACCCACCAGGCCTGTGAAGGCTATGCTGCACAAGATGTCAATTCTGATCTTCTGTCATTTCCACGCAACTTCATTCTTCAAGTAACTTCCCACATTGAACTGCCGTATGCGCTTCTGGAAGCTTAGTATACATTCCGTTGCTCATGTCATTTCTAAAGAGGTCTAAAGTCTACATTTTCCCCCCAGTCAGGAATTCATACGCAGTTCAGCTCAACGGCAGATCATAATTGTGATCTTGGAGACTTCTACTTTCTAAAAAACTCACCTTCACCAAGCTGCCTTAGTGAGGAAATGACTCCCAGGGCCTCACGTTCCTTCCCACTGTCACCTTGGGGCCAGCAGGGACTGAATTCTTATAAACTTTTGGAAGGCCCAGAAGATGTCCTGTTTTGAAAATCACAAATGATAAATTGAACTATGTCCCTGAAAATGCACAACAATTGCAACAAAAGGAATGGCCTTTGCCACGGGTGCACTGCTTGGCTCTGGCCTGCGTGGGTGTGGGTCACAGCCTTGGCAGGGAGAGCCAATTTCCCTTTCCATGGACAGTGGCCGACTCCAGGAGGGCAGAGAGCACCCGGAGGCCTGCTTAGGTGGTCAATCTTGACAACTCTAATGTGTAACAATGACAGTTGGGCTGGCCACCTCTCGGTCTTCTCGGTAACATCCCGTGAGGTCATCAGCATGAACAGAGGAGGCCTAAGCAGCCAGGATGTGCAGAGCGGCACTTCTCTAGGACTTACGCTCCACAGTGCATGGCACTGTCTTTGGAGTGGTCACAACTGCCGGTAGCTACAGAGGACACTGTGGTTTCTGGGCAGAATATCTAAACATTTAAATTGAGGAAGTTTAGAGGTCTAACCACATTGTACAATCTTCTCCTCTCTCTCTCTCTCTCTTTCTCTTTTCTCACTTTCTCCTTTTTGGAACAGAGATGGTGGAGAGTGAAGATGGACCTGCGATATTCTCCCCAAGTCTCAGTGGGCTACAAGTCTAGGGCGTGAGTCTTGGAGTACACTTCCGTGGTCCTCTGCTAGTGGTCAGGGCTCTCCAGGCTCTGTGCCCACCTCCCACTCACAGTACTGCCCTTGTGACCTGCTGCAGACAAAACTGGCTTCCCAAAGGTGGCCGTGGGTGACTGGACAGCGTCCTTCAGAGAGTTGCCACCACTGCCCACCTAATGGCAACTGGTGGCCCGTGGACAAGGACTTGAAGCCTAACCAGAACTCCCAGGGACAAGTCTCTCCGGCTGCGGATCACATCAGACAGGCTGCATCCCACTGCACAGGTGCCAAACACAGTCTCAAAAAGCAACTTGGATCCCGGTTTTGTGTAAGTGAGTTTTTAAAAGTAAATTCTTGAACTATTCTACACAAAAAAAGTGATTTCTGAGTTATGCATTTAGCAAAATATATGTAAACTAACAACACGATTTTGATTTCCTTTCCTTTCTTAGGTCTCTGGGTGCTACATCAAAAGAAATTTCAATTGCAAATCAGACGTGAGTCACTCTGCCATTCTGAAGCCCACAGTTCATCAGTGTTGGTCACAGTTGCAATGCTGTGAGGCCACCACTCCCATCTAGTCCCCAAACTTTTCATTACTTCAAAGAGCAAATTTACGCCTCACTGGTAGTGCTAGACTTAATTAAGCAGATGGAAGAAGAGAAGGGAGCTGTAACGGTGGCCAGGGAGGGGCCGTTGTCTTAAACTTGGAAGTCTCAGGCTTTTGGATGAAGTGGTTAAGCCCAGAGCCGCCCAGAAAGAGGGCTCCAGCTCACATCCACTTCTGAATTTCCCTGCTCTAGTGTCTGGAGACCCCGCTGCCCCTGGTACTTACTGCAGCAGACCTTCCCTAGCCCTCATTTCCTGCTTTTCTGGGGAGAAGACAGCTGAAAGACTCAGGACATCATGGCCACCACCAATAAAACTTGTCTTATTTCAAGTCTTAAAAACCAGAATTACGATTTTTCTTTTACTGAGGAATATTTATTTTGACTCATAAATGAGGTGCTTCCCTGTCTCAGGCCAGGTGGAACCCTGGCCTTGGCAGGCAGACAACAGCTCATTTCTAGTTCCGGTCTGTTCCCCACCCTGGATGGTGCCTATTGGCCTCACTTGAGGCCACACTCGCAAGTGTCTTGGAGTCCCTGCCAACTGTTAAAAATGAGACCTGAAGCTCCCGAGTTCCTCCATGTCCCATGCGCCCTGATGTGCCCACCTCACCAGGGAGGCAGCTGGGCCCACTGAGGACTTTCACAAAGCTGCATCTGTGGCAACAGGGAGACATTCGGGGGAATGACTAGGAGGGAAAGGCATTCAGATCTCTCCTAAACTGTCAGTGCACAAGATTGCGGGCTGCAAACAGCGTTTTAAACGACCATGTCCGTGTTTTTACCGTGTAAACACTCCGGCCCTCGCCGTAGGAGTTACATGTTCCCAGGGTGTATCACAGGGCTGTTTGGTTTCAGTTACGCACCGGGGGAGGTGCAGTGAGTCAGAGGAAAGAGTCAATTATCAAGGAGAGGGCGTGGGGGTGGGATCCCTGCACAGGGGGAACCAGTTACCCCAAAGGACCTGGGGTCGCAGCCAAGGTGCCTGAAGCTTGAGGGTGAGGAAGTGCTGGCCTGCAAATAGGGATGTTCCCCAAAGCCACACCCTTGCATCTGGGCCAGGCTGGTTCTCCCAGACCAGGACAGGGATTCCCGGGGTGAGGCAATCCTGTGGCTGAGGTGTTAGGTCATACTACACAATCACAGGGGGGTGGGGGGGTGGGGGGGTGGAGCGGTTCACTGTCAGCGTACAGCTGCAGTCCCCTCTGCTCCGCAGCACCTGCACCCTCTCTCCTGCCAAGCCTGCCAAACCTTTCAAGTCATCTGGAAAGGTGACTGGATGGGGCACAAAGGTCAGCAGACCAGACAGCTGCAGTAACAGCTGATGCTCAGGTGGCCTCTAGGCTCCCAGCCCAGTGTGCTAGGTCCAGTGACACCACAGCCCTTCAAGGAGGCAACTTGGCCACACCTGCCGTTGGAACCAGGCTCACAAAAGCAGTTCTTGACAGAGCCTAGATCTTCCCACCGTGGCCTTGTACTTGTCTGCCAGGCCCTAAATGCGAATCCCTCAGGTAGAGCAGGTGCAGGCTGGGCCCTGGTAGGGCTGTCCTCTCAGCAGCCTCTACCAGCAACAGTGTGGCAAGGAGGTGCAGAAGCGGAGACAGCCAGCACTCGCTCTGTGCGGGTCTGACTCCCCGCCTGACGCTGCTTAGCCTCCCGTGTTCACCATCTGCGAAATGGACACCTGCACCAGGCACACCACACAGGCTCAGTGGTGCTTGACTGAGCCACCCTGGAGGCCTGTCAGGAGGTGGTGGCTCACAGGGAGCACCGAGGACCATGAGAGGTGTGATGCAGAGAGCAGCGCCCGTGGAGAAGCAGCACAGCAACGCTGAGACCAAGAAAGGAGCAGCAGGTAGAGAGGAGCCCAGGATCCTGCATTTGGATCACTGAGCGTCTCCACGGTTCAGGTAAACGTCAGTGCTGAGTCTGGGTCTCCTGGCTCAGGCTCCTAGAGGATGCTGTTCCGTCGTATGCACGCCCAGTGTGGGCAGGGTTGGGATGTGTGTGGCCCTTCGGTAAATGCATGCTCGACTCCATGGGATCCCAGTAGCTACAGCACCCTGGCCCCCTGCTTCTGGCTGCAGAGCCAGCTCCCACGTCCTGAGGACATGTCCATGAGCAAGTGACTCTGAGGGCTTCCATCTTCCTAGTTACCTGAGCTCTGCTTTCTTCATTTCTTTTTGATTTATAAAAATACATAGCAATTCCCAAAGTCTTCATTGCTGCATCAACTACAGATTCATGCACACAGAGGCCAAGAGCCTGAAGGTTTCCAGATTATAAGAAAAGGAACCATCTAAGTTCACAGTGGTGGGAACAAGCAGTCTCAAAGGCAAGGCCTGAGCATGCAGCAGCCCAATCTGGTGTGGTCCAGCGGCCACTTTCTGTCTTGGTAGAAAACCCAAAGTTTCAGATTTTCCCACTGTAGAAAGATAAAAAAATAAATAAATCCACCCCAACAATTGGAAATCAATTTTGTGTTAGTGAAACACAACTGTGTGTTCTGGTTTCTCTTCTCAAAGTCAGCTGTCTATAGTGAACTCTGTCCTTGGACTTGATGCAGGAGAGCTGCCTACTGGGCCACCTGGTTGGAAGATGCTAAGCAAAGGGAGCCCTGAGCTCCGTCTCATGCGTTCCCCGTGTTCCAGGTCCTCTCCAGTTTCCTCTGGTACATTGTCTGCTAAGGGTCTACCGACAGCATCACCATCGGGATGAGTCACACCATCTAAGTGTGCTCACATGCACAGGTCTAGCAGCCTACTGATAACTTTCTTGGCATGTACGTGACATACGATCTCAAGCATCCCCCTCTCCTCTGGGTGTGTTTGGTAACACATCAGGCCAGCCTCTGGAAGCCCAGGAGTAAGAATCCAAGCGTATTTATAGGCTTGGTGGGGGGCACACGATCAGGATTTGATTATTCCAAGAGGCCCTTATGCCCCCAAACAGATCTTTAGCTAGAGTCTCCATCTGTACCATGTTAGTAGAGTGGGGCTGGAGGACACTATGGCCACAGAGCCAGAGCCCTTGATTCAGCATGTATTGGGGCTGGGCCATGCAAAGGGACAATCACACTTCCATGGGATGCCCAGGATGCTGGTCAGTTGAAGGGCTGAGCAGCTAATATGGAGGACTCAGGCATGGCAGTTTGGAGATGTCCCCAGGATGAGGCTCTGCTAGAGGAGCATAGCTTGTGTTTGTCTTTTTGCACTCCTGACATTCGTCCTTCATGCAGACCGGATTGTCACTAATGGTGGCAAGCCCCTGAAGGTCAAAGGGTCATAAGGAAAGGAGCAAAGCAGAAGGCAAGGCTGTGCCTTCTGGGCAGTGCTGGGGAAGAGGAAGATACTGGTGTGCTGGGACCACCCCTTCCTTCACGCTCAGTCTGGGGCTGGCTCCCTACCTACTGTAGTGGTGCTTACAAAGAACCTTGTGGGTGCCAGCAAGGGGTCAGAAATGTTCAGTGACACTCTGATGTCCAGGCATGATTCATGCTGTCATGATCACTAGTGAAGGAGATGACTGTGGTTGGTTGAGTGAAACTCAGGGAAGCACAAGATGGGCACTTGTGGATGGGCATGTGGCAGGCCTGGGGACAGGGCTTCCGGAGGACTTCCAAAAGCCTGGAGTGCAGGGGGAAGCTGATCCAAGAAGGGACCATTTAGGAAGCGACTATTACTTCAGAGAAGTAATGGGAACATCAGTTCTGACCCTGTCATAGCAGAGACAGGTGGAAGGCAGTAAAATCTCTGTCAAAACCTGGAACCTCGGAAGGGAATTGAGGGTGGAGCCCTGAAGAGGTGAAGAACCCTTGCATGGTGTCACAGTCCCTTATCTGTTGGCGCAACAGGGTGGCTGATCTGGGTGATCAGTAAGAACAGCTCGGGCAGGTTGCAAAGTCCAGTTCTGCCTCTGGTGAGGGCCTCCTGCTGTATCATGACAAGGCAGAAAAGTGGAAGGGCAAATGCAGAGTGCAGGAGAGAGGGGCCATGTGACAACCTGCCTTTGTGGGAAAGCATTTATCCCTCTCAGTGACCCTAATCACCTGGCTTGTCACTTCACTGTGGGTGATTGAGCCTGTGAGTAGGCCTTCCACTCCTTGCTGGCCATTCCCCCAGGGTTCAGGAAGGAACTGACACACAGTAGGCACTCAAGACAGATGAAAGTCTGAATGGGGTTACTCACAGCTGGCCGATTGCCCCTGCTGGGCTCTCTGCAGTTCCAAGAGAACCCAGGCTGCGTGGGAGTGGGAGGTGAAGGGGGTGGGGGAGGGGGCAGGCTGGGACTTCCTGTCCTTTTCTTCACTGGGCTGATACATTTTGGTTCCCTCTGGAAAGGCCTGGAGTCCAGGCGAGTCCCTAAGTCGCTGCCTTGTTCACAACAGGCAGGGCTTTGTGCTTCTCTCTCAAATAAAGCTTTTATCTTAGAAAAAGAAAACTGATCTGATACAGTTTGTCCTAAGCACAGTATTCGGGTCTCTCCCAACTCTGGGGAGGGAGGAAGTCCTGGGTTCACTGGGGCATGGGAGGAAAACAGATAAGTTTACTCCTAAATCCCGCCCCCGCTTTCTGCGTTTCTGTAATAATGTGATTTTGAAGACACACAAGACCTTTAAGCCACGACTTGGCCTTGATTTTTTTTTTCCACGTAATTCTTCAGACGCTTGGGAAAAACCTAACGAGAAGACCATTGAAAGAGGAATTTGGATTAAATACCAAATGTTCGGGGCATCAGAAGGCGGGGACCACTGACGCAGGCATCTGGGGGCACAGGGGTGGACTCCGCCGGGGACTCCCAGCCAGCAGGGAGAAGCCAGCCTCGGGGGCGGTGTGGGGAGGGCCGGTCTCTGGGATTTTTTGTTCTCGCTCAGCCCTCGCGGCCTAGGGCGTTGGTGTTGCCCAACGTCCCCAGTGAGCCCGGACTCCAGGGACGCACGCGGTTCTCTCCACGTCCAGGGGGCCCAGCAGGCCACGGTGGCCACCGCGCCGCCCTCTGCGGCAGCCTTGGAGCGCCCGCAACTGGCTGGAGAGAGCACGGCCTCGCCGCGGCCCCAGCTCGCCTCCGCCGTGCACCGGCAGACAGGAAGGTCGCCCTGGCACTAAGCGACGGCGCCGTAAGGATCTGGCGCCCTGGCCTCCAGCGACGTGGAGCGCACCGCTTCCGAGAAGCGAGAGCCGACCGCGCGCAGCAGCCGGGTCTGCCTCCCGGCCCGGGCACCGGCTCCAGATCCAGCCCCGGCGCTCGCCGCAGTCGGAATGAGGTCACCGATTGTGCGTCCGGGGCGGGGCGGGGAGCGAGAGGAAGTGGGATAAAGGAGAAGGCCGGGAGGGCGGCCGCGTGCTCCGGGGCTGGGACGCAGCGGGAATTGCCGGCTTCCGACGGCGCCGCGGCTTGCCGGGCTCACGCGCCAGGCTGTGCCAGCCCCGGAGCCGCGCGGGGCAGGGAGCCACGCCGTGCGGGGAGCGCTGAAACCGTCCTAGCGGAGACGCCTCCTCTCCTCCCACCCAGGGAGGCTGTGCCCGCGGCGCCCGCCCCTTCCCCGCGCGCTCGCCGTCCCAGGGTGGAGGAGGGGCGCCGCCGGACCCGGGATTCCGCCCGAGGCCGCGCGGAGCCGCCTCCTCCCCCGCGGCCCTTGGCGGCGGGTCTTTGTCTGCGCGGCCCGAGGTGCGCCCCCTGATGGCAGCCTGGCCCCGCGCGGGGTGCTTCCTCCCTCCACCACCCGGCAGAGGTCGTCCCGGCTCCAGCCCGCAGGGCAGCTCCCCTCCAGCGTAGGGAGCTTAGGAGGGCCGAGAGTAGCCCCTGGCATTCGTTCCCACGTCCTCAGCAGCTCAGAGCCTGCGCTGGTGCCCATCAAGGCTTTAACCCAAACCCTGCGGAAGACCTGATAAGTCCGTGTGCCAGAGGGACCAAGTGCAGAATGCCGAAGTTGTTCCGAACACGTCCTGAGCACATTTGTAAACAGAATCACGATAGGTATTGAGAGCTCCTCACCCCACTACCCTGTGTGCAAACGCTCTTGTCCAGAGTTTCAGAAACCGAAAATTCTGGGAATTTTACTCTGTGTAAAAGTCTGCGTGTATCATGCAAACAACGGCCTCCCTCCCAGCTCAAGCTGGCCGCTGGAGACAGGGCCCTGGAGCTCACGACTTCCGCAGGACAGTGCACTCTGGGGTCCTACCTGGGGGCCGACCCCCTGCCTGCAGCCCACTGGAGAGCATCTGCCTCCTGCAGCTTGCCGGGCGCGTTGTAGTCTCCTAAATCAAATAATATATATTCACACGAAGCTCTGATGGTTCTGTCTAAGACAGCCGCTGCAATGCACCCGGCTTCCTGGAAGCAGTAATTAAAGAAGAGAAAAAGAAAATTAATGAAGCCATGATGCAAGGCAGAGATGAAGCAGCCCACTGCTGACGACAACGTGTGCAGAAGCAATTTGCTCCTTGCACACAGGATGGTTTAGCGCATTCCCGCAGCTCTTCAGGAGCTGGCAAATAAATATTTCCCATGGAAGAAAATAACCCTTTGAAATGTAGCCTGTTCTATTCAAAAGAGAAATACAGCGAGGTGACACTGTTTAGTGGCAACACACTTTCTCATTTATTTTTTTTTTCAGCTTGAAATTGTGTGCCTTTCCGTTAGGACTTAGACTGTAAACATCACATTCCCACGTGAATAGAATTACCCTCCCTGGTTCAGAAAGCAGCAGCAAAACCTCATGGCAAATTCTGCCTACCGTCTGTTCTTGGATGATCTGTTAAGTTGCAAACAATATTCAAACCCTGACCCTCCCTCATACTGAAAACCTGCATTTGCTACTGTCTACTCTGTTCTGTTTCAGATTTTGTTCCCCAAGGATTTAAAAGAGCAACAAAAAACTATTTTTGACCCATGCAACTTTTGTGTGAGGTTGAAGCCAGCACAGGATCTGGTCTGAGGTCCCATCAGGAGAAAGCTGGTCAAGCGGCAGCCTCCTTTCCTACTCACACAGACTTTTTACCTTCTGTAATAGATGTATTCTGACTGCAAGCCTGCAGCTCATTCTGAGGCTTACTCAGATGAGTGCCTCCAGGGGATTGGAAGCCTGGAGACTTCTGCCCCAGGTTTCAGAGGCAGGCTTCCAACAAGACTTGGAATCCCTAAAATGAAAGCGGGCTAGCTAAGCTCAGGAATGATGAATCCTTTTCAATTCAAGCAAAATTCATCTCTTCATTTGTTCTCTAAGTATTTATTGAAACCTGATTTGTTCAAGAGGCTGCCACCTTTTACGAGGCTACATCCCAGGGGTGAATTGGGCCTGAGCCACCCAGTGGCAAATGTGCCCAAGGGCCTCATGTGTTTAACGTAGATTTTTTCCATTGCTGCAAGGTCAGGGTTCGGCTGTGGCTGCCTGTCCAGAGTTCTAGATTGTCTTTTGTTTTTCTAAAGCCAGACTCCAGCTGCATCTTCAAATTCTAAAGGAAAACAGGAGCCACCTGAAGCTGCATTGATGATGTTCCACAGATGACAAATGGGGTGTCTCATTGCCTGGAAGAAGGTGGAGGACACGTCCTGCTTTGTTCGCAGTGGTAGCAGGGCCTTGAGCATCAGCACCCCCGCATCGGTCCCATCCCATCTGTGCCCTCATTCCCCTAATGCAAAGGCTAGAAACAGCGGCCTGTTTCTCTTTGTTCAAACAAACAATGGGCTTGAAGAGGAAAAAGAACAGGAGGTCAGGTGAAAGTCTCTGGCTCAGGGTGTTTAGGGCTTGCTCTTTTCTCCAGCAGAACAAGTAGAACAGCAATTGCAAGAGAATTCACTTTCGAAGTTTGGAATGCAACTGAACAAACGTCTGTTTTTAACAATGCATAGACGTACTTGTGACTGAATTTTAAACATTTGTCCTCTCTCCTCTTTGACTTCCTGATTGAAAAGCTGAATGTTGGGGGAAGGGATGGTCAAAAGTAGGGAGTCAGAAGATTCTTCTGGCTTGGGTGTGTTTATTATCCAAGAAAAAGATGAAACAGGTGACGGCCCCTTGTTACTGGGGGGCTGGGCATCTTCTCCAAATCAGGGCGTCCAGTTTGTGCAAAATTACCCCAGGCTCTGGGTTCCCCACAGGCGGGTCAGTGGCTGCCTTGCACTTCTGGCTGGAGGCCTCCCTGCCTGGAGGCTCAGGCTGGCTGTCCATACCTCTGTGTACCATTCTAGGAAACAAGCGCAGCCAGCGCTGAGTTCCAGAGGGAGTCCACAGGCCGGTAGGTCTGCTGGAAACCCAACAGATTAGACCATCACAGTTTTATGCATTTTGCTTTTCTGTTTTAAGCCATCATGAAAGCTACCTGAACAAAAACAATGAGTTAATCTTTCGCAAGTTGGTTTTTTCAGAAGCTGAAAAACCTTTAGTCTCTATTTTAGCACATTATTCCCAACAATTTGATGTAACTTCTCTTCTGGTATCTGGTAGATTTTGATTTATTTATCTTGAATTCTAATATACCAATTAAAATGATATTAAGAAGTTGTGATTTTTTTTTTTTGGCCACAAAATAGCCTTTAAGATATGGAGCTTAGTAAAATTTAGTAATTAAAATAGAGACACAAATATTCTTCATTTTTCTAATGCATAAAGTCTAGAGTAAGCACAACTTCATTTTTTAAAAATTGGAAACAGTGACCAAGAGAGGATAGACTACCATTATTTACAGATGTTTCTATGCCCTTCAAAAGAAGGGCAGCCCAAGCTAAATGAGATGTAAAGAAGAATGAAGGAAATTCTGGGTCCAGAGAGTTAATAGTTAAGGGTAATAACGTCAAGGTAGCGGCTGGAGAGGCCCCAGGGGCCCAGCCGGTCTGCTGCAGCGTGTTTGGGGTACTTCCCTTTGGGACCAGCATCATTTACAGGTCTAAATGTGTGATCCCCAAACTTTATTCAAAAGATTCTGGCTTTCCCAGGCTTCAGGCTGCATAAGGCTGGGGTGCTCATATTTATAGACAACCCACTAGATTGATGAGAAGGAAGACAGCACTAAATGGATCATGGACCTAGAGAACCCGAGGCAGGCATTCGTAGAGGGCAGGTCTGTGGGTGGCCATGAACTATAGGACCATGCGGAGTGGGGGGTGTGGAGAGGCAGGACAGGGCTTGGGGATGATGAACAAGCAAATGTGGTGGGAGGGGAGTGGAGGAAAAGGAAAGCGTCCCTCTCCATTAGATGCTGGAATGCTGGCGATTTCAGCAGGCCTCTCACCAACAGAGGGGCCATCCAGACGTGAACTCAGCAAGGACTCTTTAGGCTTAAAAAATAGGATTAAACCAAATGGACTTAACAGACACCTATAGAACATTTCATCCAACAATTGCCAAATTTTCTTCTCAGCTCCTATGGAACCTCCCCAAAATAGACCATATTTTAGGCCACAAAGCAACTCCTAGCAAATACAAATATATATAATATGTATTATAATATTATATTAGTTATAATATGCTATATTAATGTTATGCTTACTATAATATTATATATTGCATATAACTCCTTGCATCTTATCTGATCATAGTGGGGTGTAATTAGAAACAATCATCAACAACCACAACAAAACCCCTGAACTACAGAAGCTACACAAACACATGCAGACTGAATAATACACTTCTGAATGATGAATAGGTGATAGAAGAAATCAGAAGAAATTTAAGAATTCTTAGAATCTAATAAGAATAGTGACACAACATACCAAAACCCCTGGGACATGATGAAGGCAGTTAGTTCTAAGAGTAAAGTTCATAGCTCTGCGTGACTACATAGGAAGATCCGAGAGATCCCTAATAAAACAACCTCGTGATGCTTCTCAAGGCCCTTGAAAAAGGAGAACAAACCCATTCCAAAGCCTAAAGAAGGAAGGAAATAATTAAGATCAGAGCAAAAACCAAATAGGAATAAAAAATACAAAAGATAATGAAAAAGGGTTGGTTCTTTGGAAAGATATACAAGATTGATAAGCCTTAGCCAAACTAACCAAAAGAAAAAGAGAGAAGATCCAAATTAATACAATTAAAGATGGAAAAGGAGAAATCACCTTAGACATTCACAGAAATCCAGAGGATCAGTAGGAACCATTTTGAAGACTTACACTCAGATAAACTGGAAAACCTAGACGAAATTACTACATTTCTAGACACAGACAATCTGTCAAAATTTAATCAAGAGGCAAGGAAACATAAACAGACCAATAACTAGCAATGAGATAGAAGCAGTAATAAAAAATATTACAGCAAAGAGAAGCCCAGGACCGCATGGATTCTCAGCTGAGTACTACCAGACCTTCAAAGAAGAACTAATGCCACTACTCCTCGAATTATTCCATGAAGTACAAAGGGATGTAGCACTTCCCAGTTCATTCCAGGAAAGCAGCATCACCTGCACACCAAAACCAGAGGAGTCCACATCAAGTAAGGAAACTTCAGACCAACATCCCTGATGAACTTAGATGCAAAAACCCTCAATAAAATATTAGCAAATCATATTCGACAGCACACTAAGAAGATTGTACAACACCACCAAGCTGGTTTTATTCCAGAGTTCCAAGGATGGTCTAATGTGCAGAAATCAATAAATGTAATTCACCCCATAAATAGAATTAAGGACAAAAGTCACATAGTCATCTCAATAGATACAGAGAAAGCCTTTGGCAAAATCCAGCCTCATTCATGATAAAAACAGAAAAAAACTAGGGCTAGAAGCAACTTAACTCAGCATCAAACAGCTGTATACGACAAACCCAAAGTCAGCATCATAATGAATGGAGAAAAACTGAACACGTTGGTTTAAAACTCAGAACAAGAGAAGGATGTGCACTCTCACCACTCCTAACCAATGTGATACTAGGAATTCTGGACAGAACAGTTAGACAAGAGAAGGAAATAAAAGGGATAAAAACAGGAAAGCAAAAGTCAAATTATTACTGTTTGCAGTTGATGGTTCTACACTTAGAAGATCCAAAAAGCCTCCATAGAAGACTGCTAGACTAGTAAACAAATTCAGCAAAGTAGCAGATTACAAAATCAATATACAAAAATCAATGGTTTTCTTATATACCAATTTAATAAATATGCTGAGAAAGCTGGAAAACAATTTTATTCACAATAGCCTCAAAAACCAAAACCAAACAGCAAACAAACCTAGGAATAAATTTCACCAAGGAGGTGAAAGACCTCTGCAGCGAAAACTATAAAACTCTAAAGAAAGAAACCGAAGAAGGTGGAAGGACTTCATGCTCATGGATAGGCAGAATTAATATTGCTAAGATGGCTACACTACCAAAAGAAACACATAGATTCAATGCAATCCCCATCAAAACATCAATGTCCTTCTTCACTAGAAAAAAACAATCCAGAAATTCACTTAGAAGAATGAAAGACATGGAATAGTCAAAGCAATTCCAAGCCAAAAAAGCAATTCTGAGGGCATCATATATCTGACTTCAAATTATACCACATTGCTATAGTAACAAAAACCGCATGGTACCAGCATAAAAACAGACAGACCAATGGGACAGCATAGATGACACAGAGACAAACCAACACATCCACAGTCATCTGATCTTTGACAAAGGTGCCAAAGGCATACACAGAAAATTCAGCCTTCTAACGAATTGAGGTGGGAAAACTGGTTATCCATATATAGAAGAATGAGAATAGACCCTTACCCCTCACCCTGCACAAAAGTCGCCTCAGATTGGATTAAAGACCTGGAGTTAGACCAGGACTTAGACCAGTCCAAGAAGAAAACATAAAGGCAACACTTCAACATATAGGCATCGACGCTCTCAGTGAAACCCCTGGAGCTCAAGAAATAATACTAAGAGTTAACAAAGGGGATGAATGACATCAAGGTCAAAAGCTTCGACACAGAAAATGAAACAAGACTGTGAAGAGAGAACCTACAGAATGGGAGAAAACCCCCCACAAATAATCCAATTAACAAATGGGCAAATGAACTACACACACACTTTGCAAAAGAAGAAATACAGTCAACAAATATATAAAAAAATGCTCCACATCTTTAACAATTGAGGAAATGCAAATCAAAAGGACACCAATATTTTATTTCACTTTAGTTAGAATGAGTCATAAAGAACTCAAACAATAATAAATTGCAGTAAGGATGTGGAGAAAAAGAAACACTTCCATACTGTTGGTGGGACTGTAAATTAGTTCAGTCCCTTTGAAAATCAGTATGGAAGTTCCTCAGAAGACGAGGAATGGAACCGCCACATGACCCAGCTGTACTGCGCCTTGGTATTTACCTTAAAGCACGAAAGTCATCACAGCGTAAAGGCATCTGCACCATGTTTATAGCACAGAATTCTCAGCAGCTAAACTGTGGAACCACCTAGGTGTTCTTCAGGGGATGAACAGATGAAGAAACATCCTATATGTACACAATGGGGTTTTGTCCAGCCATAAAGAAGAGTGGAATTATGGCATTTGCAGGAAAATGAATGGGACTTGCGATCATTATGCTAAGTGAAATAAGTCAAATGCAGAAGGGCAAGGGTCATATGTTTTTTCTCGTATATGGGAGTCAGAGAGGAAAAAGGAAAAGAAAGGTGGAGGGGGCATCACATGAAAATCTAAAGGAGATGGTAAAAAAAAAAAAAAAAAAAAAAGGACAGGGGCCCTGGGGAAGAAGAAGGGAAGGGAAAGGAGAAATACTGGAGAAGGATGTTGGCCAAACTGCGTCATTGCATTGTGCACATATACAGGTGTGGAATGGTAACCCCCAGCGGTAGATACAGCTCTAACGAAACCCCCAGATGGTGGTCCCTGCCTTGCATTCTTGGAAGGGCCCCCCAGGCCTTCCCTCATGGGTGTGGCAGCTTGGCAGAGACAGCTGGTGGTGCTATGAGCATGGGGCCCTTACGGTCACCCCTTCTAAGGTAGATTTGCAGCATGTATCCCTGAGTTGGGAGCACAACATCCCTTGGGAACGGCATGACACACGTGTTCTGGCCCTCACCCAGACAGATGATGGACTCCAAGATTCTGGAGGTAGAGCCACAGTCTCTGTTTACAGTCCCGCCAAGGGACTCTGACCCTTCAGCTCACTGATCCACTCCAGGAGGTGCAGCCCAGGCCTTGGGATTTTGAAATCCCCCAGATGATCCTAATGTGCACAGCCTGGTGGTATGTCCAGAGGAGTCCTCTGGGAGAGAAAGGGCAGCACCCACACTAATCAATGCAGGAACCAGCCAGGTGGCCACTGAGCACTGAGCAGCTACTGGTGCATGTAGTTTAAGTCTGATGACTCTGAACTGGAATGGCTACCATATCACATAACATGCTTGCAGAGCTGGAGGGAGACTAATGTCACCCCACTAGTTAATCTTAAAATGCTAAGGCCTCATAAAGCTAAATGTTTAAGGAGACAAGAAAAAGGTATTCAAGAGTCTTTGGGGATTATTTAAAATCATGCATGGTGATAAAGAGGAGCAGATTAGTGTGCCCCAGAAGTTCTCCCTAATTTCTTCCTGTCCAAGCTGAAACCTAAATTTCCCTTATAACATGAAGTCCTCCACAGGACATCGAATCCATCAGGACCTGTATGTTAATGAGCATAAGAATTGCAAGTAATGTTACGTAAAGCTCAGAGTCCACTCCTGGATCGTCCCAGACGTTCACATGAAGCAGGTCCAGATTAGGACTCTGGGAAACCCATTTTTGGCAAACACCATGCTGATTCTGAGGCCAAAGTTTTAAGGATGAGGTAATTGGGTCGTTTTATAAATTAGAAACCAAAACTGAATTAGAGTTTGTCCATTCAGCAAAGCTGAAATGATCATGATTAAATAAAACAAACCTTGAGTTGGGATGCATGAACCCAACGCACTTTGGAAACTGTTGTTAGAAACGATTCAAACATGTGGTTGGACGTGGGTGAGCGAGGCAGAAATTTTACTTCCACCGAAGGGCGAAAATGAAAATGCACACAGAAACAGGAAAAATCTGAGGTTTTGTCCCCAATCTAATGCCATGTGGCCCTTCACTCTGATTGGAGGAGCTCAGGGGCACAATTTACGCAGTTGGCTAAGGTATGGTAAAGGCAGATACAGAGAGGAAGTAGGTGGTGACTGGGAGAGGGGTTGCCACCAGAAAAAGGGAGACGTGTGTGAGGAGAGGTCACCGGAAAGAGGCGGGTGTTGGAAAGGGTCCCTGGAAAGAGGTGGGCGTACACAAGGGAGGGAGTTACCATCTTAAACCGGAGGGGATCTAGAACGGAGGTAGGCTATGCTGCATTACAGTCTTTAACTCTGACAGAAAAGAAAAACATAAATCTTCCACTGTGCTGCTTTCAAGGCTGTGCCCAGCAGGGAGAAACTGTGCGGGAGACTCGGGCCTCCCCCTTCACTAACACCACCCCTCTTTGACCCTTATTTGTAGTGGCAGAAGGTGCAGCACTCACCTGGGCCACTGCTGGACACCTGTCAGTGCCCTGCGTGCTGTTCCTTCCATGTCCCATCCCGAGGGGCTCCTTTGGGTTAGTGCTACAGCCCTAACTATCCATGGGCTTGAGCCACCCTCCGAGGTCACAAAGCCCTTACCCCAGACATGCTGCCAGAGCAAATGGCTCTGTCTTGATTCATGGCACTGCCACTTGTGGGGCCTCCTGGATGTTAGCAAAGCACAGACATTACCTAGCAGCCACGTCATGCACTGTGCATGAAACACCTCTGAATGTAAATGAGAACAATACTAAATCATGTCAGGGCAGCAGGGACTGTCAGGGGCACCCTGGAATGTACGGTCACTCTAACTGGATGTTGCCTCTGCAGGAGAATGAGGCTTATGGGGCCACACATGTAGGAAGGGGTCAGTACTCCAGTTCAGGTTTTTCTGACTGACTATACTGGGTTGAATTGTGTTCCCCAAATTCATACCCATGCAGAGCCTCATAATGTGACCTTGTTTAGAAATAGGGTCTTTTAAGATGTAACTAGTTAATATTGTGTCATTAGTCATATTGCATTACAGTGACCCTGCAGTCAATGACTAATCCTTATAGGAAGAGAGAAGAGCATACAAGACACAGGGAGAGTCTCACGGGACCACAGAGGCCAAGGAGTGCTGGAGCCCCCAAAAGCCAGGAAAGTCTCTCCTTGCCTGCTGCAGGAAACAGTCCAGCCAACACCTGCATCTCAGACTTCCGGCTTCCAGAACAGTGCGAGAACAACTTCTTGCTGCTTCAAGGCCCACTCTGTGATCACTTTGTAGCCATAGGAAACTCATGAAGACTCTGATGGCCAATCCCTACTCCCCACCCTTCCTGGAAGAAGAGTGCCCAGGTGTGGCGTTGGAGCCTGGGGACCGGGGTCAAAGACCCAGCCCAGCCTTGGCTTGTTCTTCAATAAAGGACTTGCTCCAGAAGAGCCTTGCTGCTTATGGCTGCAGGTTGTTGCGCTACTATTTCCTTTTTCTCTAAACACTTTTTTAAAATAAATTTATTTGTTGAACAATCAAACATGCTTCTAACAAAAAATATTTTATATATATATATACATATATATATATAAAAGTTCTGAATATTAGATTTAGCCCCCAAACCTACCCCCCAATTATCTACCCTTATCCCTCCCCCTCCCTCCTTCCCAGAATGTCTCTACAAATGCCTTAGGTTGTATGTCTTTACAACTTTTCCAAATCTCTAAATACTTATGTAAGTGGAAATTTCCCGAGTGCTAGGAATACAAAAATGAATGATACATTTCCTTCCCTTAAGGCAGAGGCTCTCACAGAGAACTGCAGATACAATGTTGGACACATCTTCCTTACTTTCAATGGATTTATAGGCTAGGGAAAGAGACGGATGTGTAAAGAATCACCCTGTTTTAGTACAGTGAGCATTATTTATACATGCAGTGAAAATCTGTCATTTGATGCTCAGCCTGTTCCCTACAACCAATGTCAGAAGGGACAGACAACCTCCTCTCTTTGCTCCCAGTGGACAGGAGCTAGGACATGGTGTCTAGACTCTGGCTAACTGGATACTTGCACCACCAGGACATCGCATCTGGGACTGAGAAGCAGCAGCCTGGAACAAGGGGACTTTATTCACAGATATTGCTGTCCAGGTCATTGTATCTGTGTCGACAACAGCACACTTCCTTCTTTCTGGCCTTCCAGAATAGTCTTGGTTCCTGTCCCTCCTACAAGCCTTCCTTTTCAGCCTCTAGGAACTCAAAATATCTTTCTAACTTGCCTGTTTCCTTGTTTAGTATTGCCAGAGCCAATTTTTGTGGGGGACTGGTCAAAGATGGAGACAGTATGGGGCATTTACCATTTATGACTGTATCTCCCATCAGAGAAGAGTGCAGTGTGGGCCCAGCTGACATCCTGGGGCACACAGTTGGCAGCCCTTAGCACAACATGGCAAAACTGTGAACCAAAATGAGACCAGCAGAAGACCTCTGGGAATTCTCACCCAAAAATCAGTCGGAAAACAGGCAAAAACTTTGGAGTCAACTTTTCCAAAGCATGGGAGATCAGCTCAGGGCTTGAAGGAACCCGGAGCATTTACCCACAAGCAGCCAAATCCTGTGAGGAACAAACACCGTGGAGCACATTCTCTTGCCCCCATCCCCTTCCTGCCTGCCAGGCTCCCCTGGATCCACAGCAGTCTTGAAAACCGCAGCCTGGAAGTCATTGGAGTGGGTAGAAGTGGATGGGAGCCTCCTCTAATGGCATCCCCAGATAACTGCTGCCTTTCGATTGGCTGGTGGTCCCTGGAAGACCCAGCCTAAGGAGGTTTTTGTTTGATTTGATCAGAACTTGCACAGTGCAGAAGGCCTTTTTCCCAGGGGGCAATTGTTGTAAACAATTATAGGCAGTTGTGCTCCCTCAGGCAACAGACAAGAGTTGTAGGACGACATCCTAAGTGAAAGGCTCAGAGGTAAAAGCTGGTGGGGAGATGCCCCTGAGGGTTGAAAGGCTCTGGCACACCTGGAGATCTGGAAGATCACATGGATGCATAGTGTCATTCAAACACCCAGGAGAAGCTTGGGAAGACCCTGTGCCTCACCTCTGGCTCATCTGGACGTGGTGTGCACAGGCAGGAAGAGAAGGTGAGGAAGCGTCCTCAATAGCCTGACTAAGCATGGAAGGCCAGCCCCAAACTGCAGAGTTCCTTGGCAAAACCCAGCAGACTCACTGGTTCCAGACGGATGAGGAGCTCTCTGTGCACTTGTGAGCTGAACTCTACACTAACTGAGCAGAGACTTCTGAAAAGAATCCTGAGAAAACTTAGGAATAGTCACTTACCATACAACATAACAGCAACAATCAACTCTCGGGAGGGAGACGCCTTTCCATAGTTACTACTTGCACAATTTTTTATAAAGTAGATTTTTAAAATGAGATATGAAAAAAATAGGAAAGTATGATCCATCCACAGAAAACAAAATGAAACTGTCCTTGAGGAAGCTCAGGTTTGTAGTTATTCAAAGACTTCACAGCAACTATTTTCAATAGGTTCAAGTAACTAAGGAAAATCATACATAAAGAACAAAGGAAAGTATGATAAAGATGCCGCATTACATAAATAATATTTAAAGTTAGATAGAAGTTATAAAAATAACCACATAAAAATTCTGGAGTGGAAAAGTACAGTAATAAAAATGAAATATTCTCAAGAAAGGCTTGACAGAAGATTTTACCAACAGAAGAGCAAACTTGAAAGTCAATTGAGTTTATATAGCCTACAGACAAGAAATGAAAATGAATGAAGACAGAGTTCGAGAGCGTCAGAGACCTGGGTAACCCCACTGAGTACTTACACCAATGTCTGCATCGTGGGAGCTAAGGAAGAAGAATTTTAGAAAGATGCAGAAAGACTATTAGAATAAACAGTGACAAAAATCTTCCCAAATCTATTGAAATACATGAATCTACATATCCAAGAAATTCAATCAACTCCAAGTAAGATAAATTCAGACATCCACACCAAGTCACATCCTAATGAAACTTTCAAAGGACAAAGACAAAGAATCTTGAAGGCAACAAAAGAAAAACATCTCTCTCATCAAGTACACGAGGTGTTTCAATGACTAGCAGCTTCTCTGAGTCTGTTTCTGGGACTGGGAAATTGAAGAAGAGCATGTGTTTATTTGGCTCACGGTTCTGGAAGCTGGGGGGCTAAGTGCATGGTGCTGGCTACTGGGAAGGACTTTATTTGATGCATTCAGTTAAGAATGATGGGAAGGCGCAAGAGAGAGGCAAGGCCAAACCTGGCTCCAGAACAACTCACGCTCATGAAAACCAGTGCACTCTCATGATAGCAACGTTGAGCCGTTCATGAGAGAAGAGCCTTCGTGACCCAGTCACCTCTCCAAAGGCCCCACCTTCAACACTGCTATGTTGGGGACCAGGTTCCCAACACACACCATACCACAAACCACAATGTGGCTCAGTGTTCATCAGGACATAATAATTCAGTACCACTCCCAAAAGGCATACTAGACAGAAATTTAATCCTCAGGAAGGATAAAAGGATGTTGGTGAAGGTCACTACATAAGTGAGTTATGTGTTAGTAGTTTTTCCTATCTTATTTAAAGGCATCTGTGTAAGACATATCTCTACAACCATGTTGAAAGGCACATAGAATATAAAGAGATAATTTGTGATGCTATTAGTATGGGGGGCAGAGCTATAAAGAAACAAAGCATTTGTATCTGATTGAATTTAAGTTGGGGGCTAGAGGGGTGGCTCATTGGTAGAGTACTTGCCTAACATGCATGAAGATCCGGGTTCAATTCCCAGCACCACATGCACAACTAAGTGTTGAAGAAAAACAATATAAAAAAGTAAAATTAACTAAAAAAAAGAAGAAATTAACTTTCTATTTATCCAAACGAGAGTTTTATAAATGAGGATGCTACGTTCACTAATGTCTTATATATATTTATACATATAGTAAAAGAAACATACGGTATGTATACATACAGTAAAAATTCAAACAAGGAAATTAAAATAATACACTAGAACGTATCTATTTAAGCAAAAGGAAAGTGATAAGGAGGAACTGAGGAACAGAAAGGATGTAGGACATATAGCAAACTAGGAGCAGCGTGGTGTTGGTCCTTTTTGCTACTGGTCCTTCCTCTTCAGTGACTGCATTAAATGTGAAAGAACATAACTCTGCAGTGAGCAGGCAGAGATATACAGAATTAAACAACAAAACCCCCACAGGTGTCCACAAAAGACTCCCTTTCAATTTAAAAACACAAATGGCTGAAAGTAACTGGATGAAAGCAGACACCCGTCGCAGCAGGAACTGAGAGAGTGGAGGGATCGCCAGCACTCGGGGTCAACACTAAGACAGGAGCGTCGGAGCGCTGCGGAGGTGGGTGGTGCAGTGAACAGACACGGGTTCACTAAAGCCACAGAGCTCCGCCTCGCATAAGCGAAGGGGGCCGACCAACAGCAGTGCTGGAAAGAGACAGAGGGACAGGGAGAGGGAGAGGGAGATAATCCACTTTATTTAGTTTTTCATCTGGCTTTTGTTGCTCATACACTTTGTTGCATACGTGGTGCTGGGGTTTGAACCCACATCCCTGCACATGCAAGGCAAGCACTGAAACTGCTCAGCCACCACTCCAGCCCTCAAAACAGCCTTTCCACTAATGCCTAGAACAGCTGGTCAGAAGATCAGCAAGAAACAGAAGACAGGAAGCCTCTCCAAGCCGGGGAGAGCAATGACTTGCGCAGGCCACACCGTCAGCAGGAGTAGACACGCTTTTCACAGCGCGCGTGTGAGGCTCAGCAGGGCAGACCTGGTGTTACCATACAAAACAAGTCCCAGTAAGCGGGCGACACACAGCGTCTTCCTGAACCCAATGGCAAGAAGCTGGAACTGCACAATAGGAGAAAGCTGGAAAATCCAGCAGAGCAACGTACGCCAATGGGTCAAGGAAGAAACCACGAAGGAACCGTGAGACCGCTCGAGGAAGAGAACCAAACACAAACGGCCAAGATTTAGGGAAGCAGTGCCTAGAGGAGCGCGTATAGTTTACTTGTTATGGAACCAGAAAAGGAAGAGCGGACTAAAACACAAAGCCAGGCAAAGGAAGTGAAAAAGATCACAGCGGAGACTGCAGAAAAGTCACGGAGAGAATCGGTGAGACCAGATGTCGGAAAAACAAGAACAAAACAACAAGATCGATAAACCTTTTGCTAGACTGACCAAGAAGAGAACAGAGACCCAAAGAACTGGAGCCAGGTAGAAGCAGGGACATTACTACCAAAAACATATGAAAAGGAGGGTTGTAACAGACCACTGTTAATAATCCTACACCAACATGCTGGAGAACCTAGAG